>BHFT01018687.1:0-136205 GCA_004320025.1 Laticauda laticaudata | reverse complement strand
GGGGGGGGGGGGGAAGGCGCAGCCCAGACACAAATGCCACCTGCATGCTTTACAGCCGTCCCCAATTTGTGTCGTTTGTGTAGTACGGAGGGATTGTCGCAATTGCTCTTTTGTGTGTGTGTATGTGTACATGTGGGTCCAGGAAGGGCTATTAAGTGTCCGGCAACAATTGCGTGCAAGAAAGGGGGGTATTCAGTGCCGAGGGCGAATCCTGGCAGTATCACCCCATTGCGGTGTGTGGTGGTGTTTTTTTTTAAAACTTCTTCTCCTCCTTTGTGTTGGAGTTGTTGTCCCTCGCCTTTCCCTCCCATCCTACAACACACCAGGTCCCATCGACAACTACGCAAACGACAATTTTAAAACACTCTCTCTCATCTATCTATCTATCTATCTATCTATCTATCTATCTATCTATCTATCTATCTATCTATCTATCTATCTGTCTATCATCTATCTGATGTATCTCTTTATCATCTATATATCTATCTGTCTATCTATCTATCTATCTATCTATCTATCTATCTATCTATCTATCTATCTATCTATCTATCTATCTGCTGGTATCTATCCATGCATCCATCCATTTACATCTATCTATCTACCCATCTCTCTCTCTCCATCTTTCTCTCCATCCATATTTATCTCTCTCTCTCTCTCTCGGGGTTTTTTCCCCTTGCGGGAAAAGCAGACAAGAATTTCAAGGGGGGGGGCATGGGCATTGTTGCAAAATCTTGGGGTGTTGTTTGTTCTTTTGCAAGACTAAAACAAGAGGAACAACACACCCAATTGTCAAAAGACAACAATTTGCACACACACACACACACACACACACAAGAGGCCTGGGGTTTGCCTGTTTTATTCCTTGGTTTTATTCCCCTGTATGCAAAATGCAAGCAATGATTGATTGATTGATTCCTGGTTAGACAACCCCCCCCCCAAATAGGCTCTGGCTCTGGATTGCCACCATGAGGACTAGTAACTTGACCTTTCTCAAACTTTGCAAGCAAAGCAAGGCCCGAAATGAATCAATTCGACAACTAGGGAAAGTGCCAACAAGAAGCCAGCTACCTGATGTGTTGGACTCAGCAAGTTAAAAAAAAGGTTTTTTGGGTTTCTTAACTTAGCCTCAAAAGAAGATGCCTAGCTAGTCCCCGACTTACGACCGCAAGGGAGACCCGGATTTCTGCCGCTAAGCAAGGCAAGTGAAGAAAGGCGTGCACAAATTTTGTGATTTCTTTTCTTTTCTTTCTTTTTTTGGCCACCGTCCTTCAGCAAATCATTGCCGCTGCTTATGGCGAATCTTTGCCGTTGTTAAGCGAACCCCATTGGGAAGGCCGCAACTGGGGATCACATGAGGCCGGGATGCTGCAAGGGTCATAAATACACAGCAGTCACCAAACAACCAAATTTCAATCCGGTGACTTGGTTGTAAGTATAACTTTGGAAAGGTCATTAAACGGGGTCTACCCTACTGCACACTGTCCTGTGTCATGAGCTCAAAATTCAAACACTTGGCAAGGGACTCAAGACTTACGACGGTTGCAGTATATTGAGGGTCACGTCATCCCCATTTGCGACTTTCCCAAGCTAAGTCAATGAGACTCATTTCATGACGGACTGATTCACTAAACAGCAGTGAGATTTGCTTAAGAACCGTGCCCTCCCCCCGCAAAATTTGCACACGACTCATTTAAGGACTGCCTGGCTTAGCAACGGAAATCCTGCTCTCTGTTTTGGTTGTAAGCTGAGGACTAGCTATGCTTCTGACTTCTGACAAGCCGAATTCGCTGAACAACCCCATTACTAACTTAACGATGCGTGGATTCACTTAACAATGGTGGCACGAATGGACATAAAATGGGAGGCAAAAGGCACTTAATGTCCCACTTAGCGATGGAAATTGCAGCTTTTAAGTCAAGGACTACCTGTTATTCTATATCACTGGGAGCAAAATCTTTCTTTCCATGGTTTTCTGCCCTTGTTTTTGTTTTTTTTTCCTTTCTCTCCCCTCCCAGGAAAAATAGGGGTGACTCTCTAGCTGCACCCCACATTCCACAAGACCCCTCCTCAAAGAGGGAATCGGGCGTCCAGCTGTTTTTGCCACCGCGCTGGCCTCTCTGCCAGACCCGTCTTGCGTGCGAATCCGCACTAATTGCCGGCAGTCGATCTGTAATTAAAACTTCCAGGCTGACATTTTCCCCACATCTCAATATCAAACACTGCAATTAATCCCAGCCGCCTAGAAGGTCACGGAGCCAGAGAGAGAGGGAGGGAGGGAGAGAGAGAGAGAAAGAGAGAAAAAGAGTGAGACAGAGAGAGTGAGAGAAAAAAGAGAGAGAGACAGAGAATGAGCAACTGAGAGAGAGAGGGAGACAGAGAAAAAAGAGTGAAAGAGACTGAGAGATAGAGAGAGAAAAAGAGAGTGAGAGACCGAAAGAGACAGAGAAAGAGTGAGAGAGACTGAGACAAACAGACATAGAGACAGAGACACATAGACAGAGAGAAAAAGAAAGAGTGAGAAAGAGAGAGAAAAAGAAAGAGAAAAAGAGAGAGAGAGAGAAAAGAGTGAGAGAGAAAGACAGAAAAAAAGAAAGAGACAGAGACAGAGAGAGGAGGAAACAAGGCTGGGGAGAAAGAGGGGTTGGGGGGCCTCTGGCTGGCTGCCTGGGGAGGGAGAAGCATCAAACTATGTTTGCATAAACCATTGTTTGTCTGATTTCCGAGCTTGGTCCTTTTGCAAGCCGCAGCGCGAAAGCACCTGTTTGAAAAACTAAAACAGCCTTATGGTGGGCGAAGTAGCCTCCCTCCCGTCTCAAATTTTGCTATTTTTGCAAAACTCCCCAGATGGAGAAAAAAGAGATTTCCACTAAAGGGGGACNACTTTTTTGGGGGGGGGGAAGGGGAATGTTTTCCCTCTGGGCTGGAAAAGCGGAGATATTGCAATACGGGAAGTCCTCGAGTTATGGCCACAATGGAGTCCCAAATTTGCGTTGCTAAGGGAGACGTTTTGTTGAGGGGTCCCATTTGAGGACTTTGCTGGTTGTTAAGTTAGTCCTGGGCTCGTTAAGTGAATCTGACTTGGCTTGTTGCCAAAGGGGATCACGGGTCCGTCATAAATATGAGCCAGTTGCCCAGCTCAATTTTAAACCACGTCGACTGTGGGGATGTTGCAATGGTCGTGAAGTGTGAAAAGTGGTCCTAAGTCACTTTTTCCAATGCCGTCATATCTTTGAACGAACTGTTGTAAGTTGAGGACTGCCTGTATTCCAGTATCTGAGGGACTGCCAACCATTCTCTTTTGTAATCCTCTTCGCTTCATGCTCACCATCATCTACCCAATATTTTCCTGCCACAACTATCAACACGACTCTCTTGTAATCCTTTTCGCTTCGTTCTCACCGCCACCAACTACAGAGTATTTTCCTGCCACAGCTATGAATGATACTCTCTTCGCTTCGTTCTCACTGCCACCATCGACCCAATATTTTTCCTGCCACAACTATCAACCATACTCTCTTGTAATCCTCTTCGCTTCGTTCTCACCGCCACCATCGACCCAATATTTTTCCTGCCTCCCCTGCCCTCCTCCCTACACATTTCCCAATTTTTTCTTTTCAAGCAATGTGGTGGAGAGCCAGGAGTGAAAACGAGGACCCTCCTCATTTCCAAAACAGATTTATTGTTTGGCTCAGTCACCGATGATCCCGGATTCAGCGGGAGGGACCACCAAATTTAAAAACACAGTTAATTAAAAAAAAAAAAAANCTACGGGAATTTGCTTTCTTCATGGAAGATAAAAAAAAATACGGAGCCGTCCGTCAGGTTGTTCTCATCGAGAACGGGAAGCCCAGGGAGGCTGACCCGGACTAGAGGGCTGTTTTTGGGGGGCTGGGGGCAATGTTCACTCAAAAGAGGACATTTTGGGGGTGGGGGTATACAAAGCCAACCTCCTCTATTTAAGCAGCACAGTTTTAAAGCCATCGGAGATTGCCAACGGAGTCACGCGGGAACTCTTCTCTTTGGTGTAGGGTCCCGGAGAGATCGTCTTCGGCTCAAATCTGGAAGAGACTCAAATCTGGATTTTTCTTGTCGGGGTGGGGAAGCCAGTTTGGTGGGATAGAAGGGGGGGGGGAGTGTAGGGTGTCTCCATCCAGTCCCAGAAGCAGAAAAAAAGCACAGCTTTGACATCCGGTGGGAACGAGACACAACGCCTGGAGGGAAAGATCGGAGAAAGAGGGATTGTTAAGAGAGCATAGGGAAGCAAGATTTCCGGATGCAGAAATTTGACCGGGGCTGAGATCAGGGGAAGGGGAGGCATAACAGTCATCAAAAGACCGATTCTAATTTTTTTGAGAGCCCAAATTTGGGGTTTCAAAAGATAACAAAGACGATTCAGCCGTACTGTCCGGGTCACTTTTTCCACGGGGAATTTAAGCGATCCACAACTTTCTCGGGCGTGAGGTTTGCACTCCGAGCTCCAATTTTTTGCAACAAAAAGCAAATTTCAGGTCCAACCCAGCCTGCATTTCATTCCTGCCTTCCCCATTTAGGATCCACCCCCCAATAATAATTCCCTCCCATTTGTGGGGGTGGGTGTCATGTTTACACGTTCACTGACTCCCTCCAGAAATGGATTGTATGTCCGGACAACTTTCTCACAAAAGAGGCCTGTTTTTGGCACACTTTTCTTAGCTAACACTTTTTTGGGCAGGGGGCGAGGCAGACAGAACCCCCACTTCCAGGGCAGTATACGTGCAACTAGTCCTCAACTTACAACACTTCACTTAGTGACTGTTCCAACTTAAAACGGTGCTGAAAAAAGTAACTTAGGAACAGTTTTCACACTTAAACCGTCGCACCTGCATGCTCATGGGTTCAAAATTCAGACGCTCAGTAACTGATTCATATTTATGACGGTTGCAGTGTCCTCTGTGTGTGTGTGTGTGTGAGGTTTTGGTGTGTTTCTTGGTTAACAACTGCTATGATTTTCACTTAACGAATACGGCGAGAAAGGTCATGAAATGGAGCACAGCTCCCTCAATGAACGCCTCACTTAATAATGGAAATGTTGGGCATGATCACAGTCGTAAGTCCAGGACTGCCCGTATCAGATAACAGATAATCAGAGTTGGAAGGGACCTTGTCGGTCATCTAGTCCAACCCTCCCTCCCTCCCTGCCCAAGCGGGAGACCCTACGCCATTTCGGATCGAAAAACACGAAGAAGGCTGGGGTATTCTGGGATTTTGTTCTCTTTAGCGCTCAATTGCGGTCTTAAGTCCAGGACAGCTGGTGTACAACCCAAGCACCAATCTGTTTTCTCTACCCCCAGGCTTGCAAAAAGCAAAGTTGCAGGGCCAAATCCGGCCAAGAAATAAATATTTGTATAATAATAATAATAATAATAATAATAATAATAATAATAATAATAATAATAATAATAATAATTGTTCAACTAGTGATTTGTGATATGGAACCCAGCATTATTTATCTCGTTTGCTGTGTACACTGTTGTTTTTTGTAAATAACAATAATAAAAATAATAATAAAAATATGAATTTACATTTGCATTTAAATAAAAACCCAGGCGAGACGAAAGAAGGCCAGCTGGCAAGGAAGGCAAATGCATTTTCTTCGCGTTCTTCATATGTAAGAATATTTTCACCATCATTCTCAAAAGGCCTCCAGTCTCCCCTCCCTGTCTTTCGTTATTGACTTCTGACATTTTCATGGCTCCCTGATTTGATTTCGACAGATTATCCAATTTGTTTTTGTAATTTTCTGCTTTCTTCCTTGCTACTTGGCTGGGCCTTGGCCCTTTGTTTTTAAAATGGGCCTTTTTAGGTCCGAGTTCCAAAAGGTTAGGCGGAAACCCGGCCAGCCTAGCGTACGTTACAGGAGTATTTGCTTAGTGGCCATGGGTTCAGTGATGGTGCCAGGTTACGACGGTGCTGAAACTGCCAGTCAATGGATCGTCATCAGAGTTGGGAGGGACCTTGGAGGTCTTCTAGTCTAACCCCCCTTCTCTAGCAGGACCCTCTGTAACATTTCAGACAAATGGTTGTCCAGGCTCTTCTTAAAACCTCCAGGGATGGAGAAGGTAGGTAGGTAGGTAGGAAGGAAGAGGGGAGGGAGGGAGGAAATAAGGAGGAAGAGAGGAACCTAGGAAGGAAGGAAGGAAGGAAGGAAGGAAGGAAGGAAGGAAGGAAGGAAGGAAGGAAGGAAGGAAGGAAGGAAGAATCTAGGAAGGAAGGAAGGAGGGAGGAACCTAGGAAGGAAGGGAGGGAGGGAGGGAGGGAGGAAATAAGGAGGGAGAGAGGAACCTAGGAAGGAAGGGAGGGAGGGAGGAAAGGAGGGAGGGAGGAAAGGAGGAAGAATAACAGAGTTGGAAGGGACTTCAGAGGTCTTCTAGTCCAACCCCTTGCGCTTCATTCTCACTGCCACCATCAATACTTTCCCGTCTCCTCGTTGCTAGTGAAGAGACTCTCCAAAGGTTTCGGACCTCAGCAAGAAAAAAACACCCACCTGTTAGAGAAGCTGGTCCTGCCTCCACCTTGGGGGTTGGACTAAATGACCTCCAAGGACCCCTCTCATTCATCCATGCCCTTTTCCCAAGACTTACGCTCTCCTCGAAGATCCTCCGGCGTGGGAATGGGAGTGGAGAGGATCATCTGGGCTTAAAGAGGTCTTCCTTCGGGATTTGGGACCGCTATCTGTCCCTCCGTCCCAAAAGCAGCTTTGTGGTCAATTGAAGGGGAATTGAGGAGGGGGGTCTTCGGCAAAATCTAAAGTGCCAAGCGATCGGTCAGCATCTTTGCAGTGGGGATAAACAGTGGGGTCAGCGTTCCCTAACCGGCCCGAGTCTTGGGGGAGGCACGCGATCTGAATCCCCTCCAGTCAGAGCCAGAAAAAAGACACCACCAGGAGAGCCAGGCAGGTGACACTAAGCCGGATCGGGGTAGAACTGTGTGCACGAATGACAACTGCTTCTAGGTGGGGGAGAAGAGAGAAGGAGAAAGGAGAGTAAATGCAGAGATAGGAACACACACACACACCCAAAAATTGAGGATTGAATTTCAGGTCGTCCTTGATTTATGACAGTCTGTTTTTGTGACTGTTGGAAGGGTGTTTTTTTCATGCTGACCGCTGTTGCAGCAGCAATTACTTACTAATATGATTGCTTATTCATAGGCCTAGGGGTGGGCTGCTGGGGGCTTGCAGGGTCTAGGAGAGCCCCCAATAACCTCAGAAAGACAAACAGTCAGGGAAAGCTCTTCATAGGCTTAATTGAACTTCTGGGCGTTCAGCCAAGAGCATTTAACACCTGGTCAAAGTGTGGCAAGCTAGATAAACAACCCACCCAGCGCTTGTGAGGGAGAGCCATGGAGAAAATCAGATCATGTAGCCACTAGCTATTAATTCCCAAATAATAAGAATCACGTAACTCACCCGAAACTCTACTAAAACTCCCAAGATCCCTCTCAGAGTCATTACTATTAAGCCTGGTTTCACCTAGTCTTTTATTTAAGTATTAAATTAAATGCATAAAATAATAAACAACTTTGGTGTGTATATATATATATACCATATATGTATATATGGTATTACCATATATATATATATGGTAATTAGGGCAAAGAAGCGATGTCGAATTGGCCACACCCACCCAGTCACATGACCACCTCTCCATGCCCACCCAATCACATGCCCACCCAGACAGTTATTAGGGCAGAGAACCCTTTGCTAAAAAATTTGAATCCCATCCCTGCATATGCCATTTGGTTTTCTGCCTTTAAACCATGGAGGTTCCCCCCAAAACTCACTCTCTGGACCGCCTCTCCCTCGGGGCTGAGATTTGGGTCCCTCCGTCGCAGGGTCTGCAGCTAGAAAGGAAACAGGAATAAGGCAGTGATCGCCCCGTGGTCTCCTTTCCCTCCGTCCCCATGCAAGAGTCTCAAGAAAGGGACACCAACCCACCCTGCAGAGCGAACAAACTGAGAAAATGTATCTAAGCCGATTCGAATCCTCCCCATGTCTAGCCATCTCGTCCAAGGCGATAAGACCACAACCCCCATCATCCCCAGACAGCCAGTGCATTTAGGGAAGCTGCAGAGGTGGTCTTCGACTTGAGGACGTTTCCTTTCAACGACCGTTCTAACAGTTTGATTTCACAAGACCCGCAATGGTGGACACCTGCAAACTGGGGGGACAGACCAAACTTACTGGTGGTGGCTTTGCAACAGACCAAAACGCGCAGCTTCAAACACTGGCCAGGACTCTCCGGTGCAGGGATAGCTGCCGGAACCAAAACAAGCCAAGAATGGTGGTTAGAAGATCAAACGGACAAGTTAACCAAGCAAAATCAACCCGGTGCGTTTGTTTGTATAATTTTCACTCTTTTTTTGGTCCCAAATAAACTGTTGTACATCCAGGACCCCCTATGGAAACAATTGTCCAATATAATATCCAAGTTTGCACCCTCAATTGTAGTTATTTATGTGGGCACCAAACATATTCCAGACAAGCTGATTCTTAAAAAAGACCGTATTTTTTTTGTAAATGCATTTGCTGACCGTAAGGATAATAGGACAGATGATAAACAGGGATATCTATATATCTATATTCTATATCTCTATATCTATTATATTATTTATATATATAAAAGCGAAATACCACTCATGCATCATCACAAAACCGTCAAGCCTACAAACTTGAAATTTGGCCCATATGTTCATTTTGGCTTCTAGGGGCTCACTAAGAGGATTTTTCGAAATGACCCTAGAGCATTTAGAGTATTTCCTATATTATCATTATTATTGTTGTTATTGTTATTGTTGTTGTTGATGCTGATGTTTGTTGTTGTTGTTATAACAAGCTCTAATGCTAAGGAGTTCTACTCCCCCTCCCCACCTGGAAAGAAATCTCTTCCAAATGCAAAATACAAGCAGAGGAGTTTCAGTTTCAGAGCACCAAGCAGCTTTAGTCCAGGGCAGTTGAGCTAAGCCACACCCAGGTTCCTTGCTGTCTCCTTCTTTTCACACAGCAAATACGCTTTCAGTTTCCAAACAACTCTCTCAGGCACTGACAGGACGCTAGCCAGATGAATGCCGATGGATGCTGGTAGGCAGAGGCAGAATCCCCCCCCCCTTATTTTCCTCCTCAAAAACTAAGCCCAACCACATAGTTTCATAGCAAAGCATATGGGTATCCAGCTTATATATATATATATACACATTGCTTACAAAAATGCTCCATGCCAACTTTGAATGCGTCTGTGGCATTTGGAGGGCATTGAAATGCAGGTTGCAGCGATGGCAATTTTTACGTCCCCTTCGTCATTTTGCGCATTCCACACAGGCGGAGGGAGAGGCAAACCGAGTTCTCGTAACAGGCGTGTTTATTTCAATAAACCCATCCAAAAAGNCATTCCACACAGGCGGAGGGAGAGGCAAACCGAGTTCTCGTAACAGGCGTGTTTATTTCAATAAACCCATCCAAAAAGGCATGGAGATTCAGGCCAGGCCGACACTGGGCTTCAGAACCGTGACGTTCTCGGTGTGTATCTGTTTTTTTTATTATTATTATTATTATTTTACATTTTTAATCGAGCACGGCAAATCAGGAAGAGAGGGGCAACATTTTGATCAGAAGCGCAAAGACGGAATACGATGCATTCCAAATCGGGCAGGGTTTGCCACCAGAGAAACAGAAAATCTGGACTGAAAGATTAAAAACTAAGCTAGCATCCAAGCGGTGTGCTTAGGGATCAAATCCTGATTTCTGAACCCAACCTACCCTGCAGGATTGTTGTTGCTGGGCTAAAAGGGATGGCAGATTTATCCTTTATATGTCACCTGGAGTTCAGCGCAGCTGTCAAGACTCCAGGGAAGAATAAAAGAAATGTTCCATAATCACATTAATCCTGCTAACTTTAAACCATAATTTAGCTTGGTTTAATTCTCCTCTCCTCCCTTCCTTGGGGTTGGGCTAGATGACCTCCAAGGTCCCTTCCAGCTCAGATATTCTGTTATTTTGCTATTCTTTTTTCTCTCCTCTCCTTTAAACCCATATTTTACAAGTTTATTCATAAACTTAGGTATTAAATAAATTGAAAACTCTTTAACTTACATATATAGTAATATTCCCGGCCGCTCTGGAATTCGATGCCCAGTGAGAATGGGGTAAACCTCTGGATTTTCTCAGAGAATCGGACAGCCCCGTAGGCGGCATACGGACGGTTGCACTCCCACCGTTTGAAGGCTCCCGGCGTTTCGTAGCAACCTTGGTATCCTTCGGCGTTGACCATAAGCAACGTGAAGGATTCCGGCTTTCCAAGGACCAACGCTCGTTGATAATGGGGACAGTAAATATCCAAGTAGTCGTTGATGGACACCTGAATAGTGTATCCTCCGTCTGAATTGAAGAACCTGGAAGTGGAAATGGGAAACAGCTTCGAATAAGGTCACTGGACCGATAAAAAGAAATCCAGATTTCTCTTGTAAAAAGAACGGAGCAGCCAAAGGCGTTTGGAAATGGAGAAAGGATAAAGGAGAATAGAAAATAAATCAGGATAGGGATATAAATAAGATAACTGTTAATATATGTAAGGTGAGAATAATGAGATGTAATGAGAAGAGTTGTATAATGTTTAGCTGTTTGATGTACCTTAACTTCAGGTTTAGAGAAATAATATCAATGTGAATGGTGAAGGGAGGTGGCACAGAGGGGTTTGTGCCCAAATGACACGCACGGCTTGAGAAAAAAAATGAAATGTTTGTATTTTTGAAACTGAAAAATACAAAACTTATTTAAAAATAAAAGAACAGAGCAGCTACTCATACAGGGAAGCAACGGATAGACTCTTCTTACTACTTTACCACCCTAATCTATCAACTTATCCTCTCTTGAAACGAGAGCAAGCACTCAAACTGGGAAGCAATAGGTAGACTCCTCAATTTATCTACTCTTACCTCTAAATGACAGAGCAGTGATTCATACAGGGAGTCATTTAACAACTGTCTGGCTTAGTGACGGAAACTTTGGAAGATCGCACATCAAGGATTTACTTGGCTAAATTGGTCAGATTAGCCTGGGGGAAATAATAATAATAATAATACAAACAACAACAACAACACATGACTTCCCAGCCTAGCATTTTTGGCGTGGGCCAGGAATTGTCATGCCGGCTTTGAAGAAAGGATGCACAAACACAGTTGTGCAAGAAACACAATTCAGCAGAAGCTGGCCCATCAGGGTGGAGTTGTCATTAAAAAGAGACGGAGGCCGGCACTAAAGTAATTAGAAACGCCACTAACTGACCTGGTTTTGATGTTGTGAAGACGAAAAGATTTTAAGCATCTCTTCTGGATGCCGAGCAAGAATTTCGGAGCCATTTTTAATTTGACTTTTAATTTTTAATTTGACTTTTTAATCGTCCTCGAATTGCAACATTGTTCCGTTCAGCGGCCATTCCAGGTTTACAACGGCACTGGGGGAAAAAAAAGGGACCTGGGATTGTTTTTCTCAGGCTTATGACCTTGGTGGCATCCTGACTCGCATTTACGATGGCTGCCTTGTCCCAGGAGTTTAGCTCCCCATTTTGTGACCTTTCCGGCTATAGTCGTTAAGCGAATCACTGCAGAGGTTTAAGGTGAGCCACCCGGTCGTTAAGTAAGTCTTTGCTCATCGGAAGGTCGCAAAAGAGGATTGTGCGGCCCCCGGGCAAATGGCAGCAACTGTCGTGAGAGTCAGTGGTCGATTTTGATCGTGTCATCATTAAGTGTGAAAAAAACAGCTGTAGTGCCATTGTAAGTTGGAACAGTCACTAAATGAATCATTGTAAAGTCGAGGACTACATAGATCAGGGGGAAAAAACAATCTACTTTTGGCTGGACTCGCTCATGAACCAGAGGTGTTTGGTTGAGGACAAAATTAATTTTTGTCAAATATTGACCTGGGGGAGGGTTTTCAAGCCTGCAGAACATTTTATTAGAAGCAATTAGAGAAGCGATTGATTCCCTTCGCGTATTTGCAGGGAAAGAAAAACTGTTTTTATATATGTGCGTGTGTGTATGTGATGCAAAACAGATTAACAGGACACAAATTACCGGCAACGGATAGTCCTCGACTTACAATGATCATTTAACGACCATTTGGAGTTAGAACGCCACTTAAAATGGACATGGGAGCGTTTTTTCATGCTCACAACTGTTGCCGCATCCCCGTGACCCAAAATTCAGGCGCCTGGCAATGGGTTTGTAGTTACGACGGTCGCAGCATCCCAGGGTTCCTCCATTGTGGCTTCCTGACGAGCAAAGTCAACAGGGAAAGCCCAGATTCGCTTAAGGACTGTCGGACTAACTTCACCGCAGCACTGATTCTCTTTAAAGAAGCGCAGCCTGAAAGAAGCACAAAATGTGGCAGAAACTCCCAGAGTCTTGCATAAGGACGGAAATGTCAGGCTCCATTGTGGTCGTATGTCGAGGACTCCTTGCCTTTTGGCTGGCTTTGTCAAATCTCCTTTGAAGAGAAGTTTTTGGATGGGACGTTCTCTTTAAGGAGAACTTAAAAAAAAATGCCTCCCATTTGAAGCTGGCACTCTGCACATGGCCTGAAGAACTCTCTTCTCATCCTGACAATTTTTTTTGTTTTTGTTTTCCTTAAAAAGTTTTGTGGCTTGGCTGGCTTTTGCTGAGAATAACACCTTGCCAGTGAGTTAAACCCCTTCCTTCCTTCCTTCCTTCCTTCCTTCCTTCCTTCCTTCCTTCCTTCCTTCCTTCCTTCCTTTCTCTCTCCTTCTTTCCTTCCCTTTCTCTTTTCTTTCCAGCCTTTCTTCCTTCTCCCCTCCCTCTTTCCCTCTCCTTTTCCCTTCCTTCCTTCCTTCCTCCTCCCTCCCTTTCTCTTTCTCTCCTTCCTTCCTCTTTCTTTCCTTCCTTCCTTCCTTCCTTCTTTCCTTCCTTCCACAAAAGGTTTCTAACATCGTCCCCACATTTAAAACCACCCCTGTCGTCACAAGACCTCAGTGAGTCAACCCGCAAGCAGCCCAAGCTGAGATTAAACACCGACTCAACGGACGGGATTTTGCAACCGCGAAGCGAAGTCCAAAATGCCAGCAAAGAAAGGAGATCGCTTTCCAACTGAGGAGGAGGAGGAGGAGGAGGAGGAAGACGTGAGAACCAATCTGGCATCGGGATGTTTTGCCTCTGAGACACACTTTCGACCTCTCCCCTTCCTGATTTGAGAAATCCGGGCCCCATCATCTATCCCCAAATATAAAATTCAGGGCCGGTGTTAAAAGGAGAGGCGCAATCCGAAATACGTCGTATTTTCAAAGCCACAACATGTGCAATCTTGCAAAGGCAGATTAAGTTTCAAAAGCCACTGTAAATATAATTGGAGAGACTGTGGATTTGATTCTCTAGAGAGAAAGAAGAAAAAACAAAACAAAACAGGATTTTCACAGGTAAATGCAACCAGGAAGCCCCTCCTGAAGTATATGTTGGCTACCTTAAACCATGGTTTGTTTACAGGTTTAAAATTTCCCAAATTTTCCCTTTCGGTTTACGCCAAATTGCTTATCGGAAAATATTATCAAACTTTGAGGATCAAGACATCTGCAAGTCCCTTTCTTCAGCGACGTTGTAACCTCGAATCGATGCCGGTCGTAACTCAAGAAACATCTGTATTATCAAAAACAGTATCATTGAACTTTCCTGGTCTCATTTGGATCCATTTTGGTTTCATCCCATCTTAAAGAGGAGATTTTGGGAGATGTTTAAATATATTTTAATCCTCTATCTGTCTTTAAGTCAATTTGGAGGGGTTGTGTCATCAGTTGTGATGGGGGGGTGTCTGCGTGATATTATTTTGGGAGGGGTTGTGTCATCACCAGTTGTGATAGGGGTTTGTGGGACGTTAACAAAAGTAAAACCACTTTTACCCAATTGGGGTTAATTTGGGAAAGATACGCCAGAAATGCTGTGGTTAAAACTCACATTTCTGGAGCCAGACTGGCCAAACAGCACCCCAAAATCTGGACTCCAAATGGACAGTGTCAAATATTGGTCCCCACAAAAAAAACTTAGATGCACCCCATAAATTTCCTTTGGCAACTGACATTTTTAAGAGGGTGAAAAGTTTCTGGGTGGCAAAGCTAACTTTTCAAGGCTGGAAAGTTGATTTCTGATGCTCCCTTGTATATCCAGAGTAGGAAGGATTATGGTTTGCACCCCCCCCTCCTCTCTCTCTCTCTCTCTCTCTCTCTCTCTCACACACACACACACACACACACACACACGCAAACCCACTCTGCAAAACTTCTAGCAAATGTCACTCTTACAGCTTCTGAAACCAGATCCCAAACTTCACAGCAAATAAGCAGATTTGAAAAGTGGGCTACCTCTTGACTGCCCTTTTCGGGTAGAAAAACCATGTGCAAATTTATGGCCTTTTTCTCATGCATTCCCAAAAGGAATTTTGGGGTACAAGAATATTTCTTAGGATACAGCTTTTGGGGGGGAAGGATCAGAATTATAAATGGGGCTTGTAAACTTTACAAGTGCAATATGGACTGCCACGTAGACGTACAATTGCAAATATTTTCTGGATATTTTTTTTATTTCCAAGCAATGGAGATTCGAAACCATGGCAGGCTTTTAAAAAAAATATATCTGGGGAAAACAATTGTAATTAAAGTTGGGATCGTGGCATTGTAGAAATGGAAGGAATGAATAAAATTGCTGTTTGGCCACAGGCATTAAAACTGAAAAAGAGTGTTTTACTGGTTATTGTTTTCTGGAGAGGAAAAACAACATTGTCACCAAAAATATCGCATCGGATAACAATGTAGTTTAACTTTGCATTCTGTTGTTTAGAATGGTGTTTCTATTTTAATGTTTGCATCTCATGGCATGCTTTTATTTTAATGTTTCTCTTCTGTGGTTTGGAACTATGTTTCTATTTTAATGTCTGCATTCCCTTGCATGCTTTTAATGTTCCTATTTTATCATTTTGAACCATGATTCTGGTTTAACGTTTGCATCCTCCCTCCCGTAGGGTTTTATTCTAACATTTTAAGGTTTGCATTCGATTTGCATGCTGCTTTGAGTCTTTGAGCCATGAATCAATGCGCCTAAATTAAAAAAAAACCCCACACATATTTGCACCCTTTTGCAAAATAAACATCCCTTCCCTGCACCTAGAAATCTAGTCTCTCAGGGAGAGAAAGCCTCCTCTCTCATCTTGCAAATTCAACATATAGACAGTTTCAAAAACCAAATCTATCAAAGAAGTTGATTTTGCAAGGAAAAGGCGAGAGCGGACGCCATCTCTCCCTAAGAGACTAGATTTCTCGATGCAGGGAAATGACCGACATTGTGCAACGGGAAGCAAATTGTTTGGGGAGTTGTTTCTTTTTTACCTGTCAACCCCTCCCAAGAGAAGTAGCGGGAGTGGCCAGCTAGCTCTTCCCGCAGTCCTTCTGGTGTGGGTTTAAGCAGGCCTCAAATTTGCTGCCAACTAACTTCTCCCACGCTGAGAGCAGCAAAAACAAGCTGGAATGTCTGTCTCTCCCAGGAACACAACTGTCTCTCTCCGACACACAAACACACACCTCCCTCCACCAACCACCCAGGTGGTTCTTTTCTGAAGTTGTTTTTAAAGAAGGGGATAAGAAAAAATTAGAATTCTATAGCCCAGGATCAAATTCCCACCCAGAAGACTGATAATCCTACCCTGTTTCCCTGAAAATAAGACCCAACTGGAAAATAAGTCCTAGCACGATTTTGCAGCATGTTTGTAATATAAGCCCTACCCCCAAAATAAGCCCCATTTAAGGTTGTCAGCCAGACAGATGCATTTAGACCTGTATTTCCCTGAAAATAAGACCTAACCAGAAATTAAGCCCTAATGCATCTTTTGGAGCAAACATTAACATAAAACTCAGTCTTATTTTCGGGGGAAACACGGTAGATTTACAACAGTTCATTTAGTGCCCGACGTTACAACTGCTCTTAAAAAAAGTGACTGACAACCATTTTCACACAACATCCCCATGCATCTGTGCTCCAAATTCAGACGCTGGGTAACCGACTCGTATTTACGATGCAATTTCTTCTTTTGTGACCTTCTGGAAAGTCAGTGGAGAAGCCCGATTTGCTTAAGAAGCGTGGGACTCATTTAGCTGCCGTGGCAGCGATTCGCTTAAGAACCGTGGCAAGAGACAGGTCGTAGAACGGGGCAAAATGCACTTAAGAAATGTCTTGCTTAGCAACATATATCCTGGATTCAATTATGGTGGTAAGTCCAGGACTACTTTGTGGTAAAACAGCTGGGCCTTTTGCTCCAGATGTTGGGTGTTCTGTTCAGCCTCGGATGACCCCAAAAATCCTTGATGCTTTATATATTACAGGAGTCTCTCTCCACTCCCCTAGTTTCAAAGGTTTTGCTGAGATCAGGAGGAAAAAATGTATGTTTCCCCCCCAAAAAACACGCCTCTCTGCAATTCCCTTTACAGATTATAAATGGAAGAGAAAGAATTGTGGAAAAACAAAAACAGAGATGTGGGGAATTTTTTCTCCACCTGTGCTAAGTTTTAAGCTTTTTTTTTTTTTTTGCTTGCAAGTNCTTTTTTTTTTTTTTTGCCTTGCAAGTAAACTTGGGTTTGTTCAGAATTATTATTTTTTTAATTACATAAGCCCAGGGGTGGAAAAAGTGTGTTAAATGCAACATCTGTAGCCAGCTTCAGGAGATAATCCTGGTTTGTTTGAAGAAATGCAACTTACTGGCTTCAAAGGTGTCTGCCAAGGAAAAGATGCCAAACATGCCAGAAAAACAAAAAGGGGAAAAGAGACGGGTATCCAAAGGAAAGAGAAATAATCAGAAGGAAAGAAGAAGAAAAGAACCAGCCAACTGATAAATGAGAAAAAAAAGGAGACAACCCTGGAAATAATCACCAGAAAAACAAGAAGGGGAAAAAAAAAACCTGGTATCCAAAGGAAGGAGAAATAAGAAGAATGAAAGAAGAATGAAAGAAGAATAAAAAAGAACCAGCCAACTGATTAATAAGAAGAAACAGGAGACAGCCCTGGAAATAATTAACAGAAAAATAAGATGGGAAAAGACACAGGTATCTAAAGGAAGGAGAAATAATAAGAACGAAAAAAGAATGAAAGAAGAATGAAAGAAGAAGAAAAGAACCAGCCAACTGGTTAGTCAGAAGAAACAGGAGACAACCATCATTGTGATACAGGCACCCTTAACTATTAGGGGAGAAAAACGCATATTTTGGAAAGAAAAGTGTGGGGGGGGTTTTATGCAAATAGCAACCTGTTTACCAGCCCCCTCCCCAAAATTATAAAGCTGAATCTCAGCCCCCACCGGCTCCAAACCAGCCCTGGCTCAGCCCATTGCTCAATTAAAAGTGGCAGAAGTGGGGGGGGGGTTTGCCCCCCTTCTTCCCCATGGTGAGCAGAAGCAAGGGAGGAGGGGGCTCAGTTTTAGCCCTTCCCCAATAAAAGGGAGAGCCGAATGGAGGAAATGGAGGAAAGAAAAGGGGGGGGGCGGCGGGGGGGAGGGGGAGCCGCGGGCACCTGGGCGGCCTTGAAACAAAGAAGATGCTGAGCGCGCAACATGGAGACGGGCACAGCCGAAGCCCCCCGCCCCCGCCCAGATCTCCTCCCCGCGACCCCCGCCCCCCGTTTTAACTCCTTCCTTCCCTCCAGAAAAGTTTTGAGAAACTTCTTTTTAAAGGAGAGACGCGGATGGGGAAAGGGGGGGGGCGCAAAAGAGATGAAAGGGGGAGGGTCCTAATTTTTTTTTGGGGGGGGGGAGAAGGGAGATGGGTTTTTTTCCTTGCGCTTTCTTCCTGCCCGTCCGCCTGGTTTTTTTTTGGGGGGGGAAAGGAGGGGGTGTCTTCGTAATATGGGGTGGGGGAGGTGGAGGCCTTTCTGGGGTGCAAGCGCTTGCAAAAGTCTGAGGAGTATGGGGTTTGTTTTTTTTCCAGCCCGCCCCCTCCGGGGAAGGAAAGGAAGGATGGATTAGACGGGGGAGCGAAGGAAGGAAGGAGAACGAAAGAAAAGAAGGAAAGAAAGAAAGAAAGAGATGGAGGGAGAGAGAGAGGGAGGAAGGAATGGAGAGAGAGGAAGGAAGAGAAAGAAAAAAAAGGAAGGAAGGAGGGAGGATAGAAAGAAGGAAAGAAAGAAAGAGAGGGAGGGAGAGAGAGGGAGGAAGGAAGGAAGGAGAGGAAGGAAGAGAAAGAAAAAAGGAAGGAAGGAGGGAGGAAAGAAGGAAAGAAAGAAAGAGATGGAGGGAGAGAGGGAGGGAGGAAGGAGAGAGAGGAACGAAGAGAAAGAAAAGGAAGGAAGGAAAGGAGGAGAGAAGGAAGGAAGGAGGGAGGGAGGAAAGAAGGAATGAAAGAAAGAAAAGAAAGGGGAAGGAAGAATTAGGGGGAGAAGGAAGGCAGGGAAGAAGGAAAGAAAAAGAATGAATGAAAGGAAGAAAAGGAAGGGGAGCGAAGGAAGGAAAGAAAAGGAAAGAAAGAAAAGGAAGGGGAGCGAAGGAAGGATTGGGGGGGAGGTAGGAAGCAGGGAGGGGCTGCGTTGACCACTCCAGAGTCCTGGAAGTGGAGGATGGGCGAAGGAACCCTGGCGGCGCCCCCCTCCCCATTTCCTCCCCCCCCCCGCCTCTTGCTCTACCTGGGGTTGCTGGCGTTCCAGTAGACGCTGTGCCGGAGGCCTCGCACCTGCCGGGCCAGGAGGGCGCCCCAAAAGACGAGGAGCCCCCAAGGCAGCAGCGCCTCCGTGGGGCGCATCGCTCCGTCGGGAGGGGAAAAAGGGGGGCGCAGCTTTGGCGGCGGCCGGAGGAGTCGCGGCGGGAGGGGAGGGGAAAGCCCGGCCCCGCCTCCCCCCCCCCACACTCGCTCGCAACTTTTCCGCCAATCAGGAGCCGCGCTGGAGCCCCAAAAAGAAAAACAAAACTTTGAGCCAAACTTCCAAGCGAGGGAACGGGGGAGGGGGGGAGGAGGGGCCCAACCTTCCCGCCTGCCTCTCTCGACTCCTCTTCTACTGACCAGAATAGAGCTGGGCCCACGGAGGTCATCTAGTCCAACCCCCTTGCTCAAAAAAGGGAGAATGACGGAGCTGGAAGGGGCCTCGGAAGGCATCTAGTCCAACTACCTTGCTCAAAAAAGGGAGAATGACGGAGCTGGAAGGGGCCTCGGAAGGCATCTAGTCCAACTACCTTGCTCAAAAAGACAATAACAGAGTTGGAAGGGGCTTAGAGAGGTCGTCTAGTCCAACCCCCTGCTAAGAATATAGAAAAAAAGGGAGAATGACAGAGCTGGAACTTTGGAGGTCATCTAGTCTAACCCCCTGTTTAAAAAGACAATAACAGAGCTGGAAGGGGTTTTGGAGGTCTTCTAGTCCAACCCCCTGCTCCAAAGACAGAATAACCACTGGAAGGGACTTTGGAGGTCATCTAATCCAACCCCCTTGCTCAAAAGACAGAGTTGGAAGGGATCTTGGAGGTCATCTGGTCCAACCCCATTGCTCAAAAAGAACAACAGAGCCCAAAGAGGTCCTGAAGGCGAGACAGACAGACCGGCAAATACACTTAACAGATAAATAAATGTTTATTTTTACAGCTTTATCTATGTGGGTAAGTGCCACCTGCATCAGAGCTGGCCAGGTGTCACCTGCAAAGGCGAGGAGCTGCTGTCTAGCTGGATCCGCCAGAACCTCCAACTCCAAAGGCAGTCTATCTGGGTGAAACCGAATCACGGAGGTGTCAACATCTGGTGATATTATCAAGAGGCCTGTTTACAAACTTTCATTTCGTGACCCTTAGAAGTTTCTGACGGCATCGGAAAAGATCATAAGAACAAATGGGGTTGTTAAAACGAATCACGCCCGATTATTAATCTTTGGGCCAGGCTTGTTGGGCAAATCCATCGTTAAGTGAATCCGGCTTCCCCCCCCCCATTGGTTTTGCCAGCTGGGANTTCCCCCCCCCCCATTGGTTTTGCCAGCTGGGAAGGTTGCAGCCATGTGGCCTCGAATTGCAACCGTTTTAAATACCAGCCGGCTGCCCAGCCCCCTGATTTTGATCCCGTGATTGTGGGGAAGGCTGCAATGACAGTCATAAGTGCGAGGAGCGGTCAGGAATCACGTTTTTTTCCAGCGCCGTTCACGGTGGTTGCTAAATGAACGTTTGTAAGTCAAGGAATTTCTTATCAGACCTTCCCAACATCCCATTCATCATTTTTTACCTCATGAGGCCTCAGTTCCCTCTCTACAGGGAGTCCTCCACTTACGACCGATCATTTAGTAACTGAAGTTGCAACAGCACTGACAAAAAGGGACTTGGGGCCATTTTCCACACTTATGACATTCGCAGAGGCCCTGCATGGTTGAAATTCAAATACTCGGAAGCTGACTCATAGTTATGACAGTTGCAGTGCCTCGGTCCTCCTTTTGCGACCTTCCATGGGGAAAATTGGATTCCCGAAAAACCATGTGAACTGACTTGAAGAACGGTAGTCATTCGCTGAACGACTGCATCAAGGAAGGTTGTAAAATGGGGCAAACTTTCTGCTGCCTAGCCCTTCAGCCTTTTCTTTCACTTCATGGCTGCTTCGTTTTTTACTCGTTTAATAAATCAAATTAAAATAAATTAAATTAAATCAAATTAAAGGCAAGTTTGAGAGAGATGATGGACTGAAGTGCCCTCTAGTGGAGGAATAATGCAGAGACTGTGGGGGGGGGGGGGGAGAGAATANGGGGGGGGGGGGGTGTGAGAGAATACAGGCAGTCTTCGATTTAGGACCACAACGGAGTCCCAAATTTATGCCGCTAAGCGAGACCTTTGTCCTAAGTGAGGTTTGCCCCACGTTACCCTAACCATGTTGGACCACGTTGTCCTAAGTGAGCTTTCCCCGCCACGTTCCTTGACGTGAATCGCTTTCAGGGATTCAATTAGCCACACGGTCGTTAAGCGAATCAGGCTTCCCCCCTGGAACTGGAAAGGGAATCATGTAACCCTCATAAGGACAAGTCAGTTGACAAACGGCTGAATACGGATCACGGGACTGCGTGGGAGGCTTAAATGGTCACTAAGTGTGAAAAATAGCCATAATATAAAGTCACTTTTTTTTAGGGTATCCAGTCACTTCGAACGGTCACTAAACGAACAGTTGTAAGTTGAGCGCTGCCCTGTCAACTCTTCCTTGATCCAAAAACCAGAGGATTTGCCCCCAAAATCCCTTTTTATTAAGGAAAAAGAAAAAAAAAGATGGCGTCCCAGCTAGTCCAGTGATGAGGAATCCACTTCCGCTGCAGACTAGCTTTCCTCTTGCACACACACACTCACGGGTGTGTGACACGCACATCCACAAACTGCCTCTCCAGGGGGCGCCACGGAGAGCTCGCCTTGCTAGTGCAAATATTTTTTCCCAGAATTCCCCTGGGCCGGAGAGGATTCAGAAGCAGGAGACGGTCAAAATGGCCGCTCAAATGTCCCAGGGAGCCCAGTGTCCATCCCGGACGAGCCCCCATCGCTGCCCTGTGCTTGCGACGGATGGAGTAGGGGGGGGACCCTGTCGTCCTGCAAGATCTACAGCCAAGTGAGCGACGGGGAAAGATGGCGGACGGTCCTTTCCTCCGGAAGTGCCTTGTGCAACGTCGAAGGGGTGCTCGGTGCGAGCGAGCCAAGTTATATTTTGTGGGGGTATCCCGAAGAGCTGGCCAGCGTGGGAGGAGGTGGAGGGGCAGGCCTGGAAGAAAAGCCAAGAAAGAAAAAAGAGCTAGTCCTCAATTTACGAGCACAAATTTCTGTTGCTGAGTGAGACATTAAAGTGCATTTTGCTCCATTGGACGGCCTTCCGTGCCACGGTCGTTGAGCAAATCCCTGCAGCTGGGAAGTTAGTCCCACAGGTGTTAAGTGAACGTGGCTTCCCTGTCGTCAAAGAGGGGGGGGAAAATCACCTCACCCTGGAACTTTGCAACCGTCGTAAATATGAGTCAGTTGCCCAGTGTCTGAATTTTGGTCACATGACCTACCGAGAGGCTGCAATCAGCATTAAGTGTGAAAATTGGTCATAAGTCCCCTTTTTTAGCATCATTGTAACTTCGGTCACTAAACAAACTGATGTCACATGACGGCAGTTTTGGCAACTGACCCACATTTATGATGGTTTTGATAATATCACCGCAACCTTTTGCAGGAAAGCCATATTTACTTTGTTTTTTTTTCTTGCCCCCCCCAAATTAAAAATATGCCTCTTTTCCACCTTTAGACTCACCTGGATGGCAACATCTGGACCTCAGGATCACAGCTGGGTACAGCCTGGGGTGGATTCAGAGGCAGCGGCTTCTGGGGTGGGGGAGGTTTGGGGGGGCCTGGCACCTAGGGGGGAAACGAGAGCCGAAATTGCATTGACCAAAGGCAGTGAATCAAAGCTGGGCCCACCCCTCAAATAGTCCCTCCAGGGCAAATGAGTCTGGGGGGGGGAGAGCTTTTCTCCATCTTGCTAACTCTTAAGAGGGGTGGATTTCAACTCCCAGAATTCCCCAGCCTGTTTTTGCTTCATGAGTTGGAGGCCAGCTTAGAAGGGTGGGCATAGGGGCAGGGGGCTATGCCCTGCATGTAGAAGGGCTTTGAATTCTGGGAGTTGAAGTCCACCCCTCTTAACCAAGCTGGCTGGGGGGTTCTGGGAGTTGAAGTCCATGCTGGCTGGGGGGATTNGGGGGATTCTGGGAGTTGAAGTCCATGCTGGCTGGGGGGATTCTGGGAGTTGAAGTCCATCTATCTTAAACCATGCTGACTGGGGGATTCTGGGAATTGAAGTCCACCCTTCTTAAAGCCGCCAAGATTGATGAACGCTATTCCGTCTGTTCTCCCCCCTTTTCCGTTTCCAAATGGAGTCCCTCCTCCTCCCCCCAGGTCAATTCACCTGCAGGGTGAAAGGACGAAGCAATTACCTGGATTTTGGGAATGGGGTCAGGAGGCAACGGGCGTATAGGAGGGCCCGGTCTGTCTCCAGAGGAATCCTGGGCAGAAAAAGTTCAGGTAGCAAAGAACAACATGCAAGGTTGAAAGAAGGGATTATTATTATTATTTAGAAAGGAGATAAGAAATGGTAATTTATTAAGAAGAAACATCAACTCTCTTAAGGATCTTCAGGGGTGGGGGGAAAAACCCTGCAACGGATTTGTTGCTAGGCTTATTGGACATAATACAGGGTAGTCCTCAACTTACGACCATAATGGGGAGCCCCAACCTTTCCCATCGCTAAGCGACATGTTTTGTGAAGTCACGATTCGCCCCGTTTTTGTGACGCTTCTTGTTGAGGGGAACCCACTGCGGTCGTTAAATCGGCAATGTGGTTATCCAGCGAATCTGGCTTACCCGGTCAGATGGTTGCAAAGGGGGCTTGTGTGACACACAAACACACACACACATACCTGGGACCCTGCAACCATCATAAATATGAGCCCCTTGCCAAGAATTCCCATCACGGGATTGCAGGGGGGTGGGTGTAAACCACTCCTAGAACCCTGCTTCCCTCCCTCCCCTAGTGCCATCGTAACTTCGGAACGGTCACTGGGTGAGCTGTTGTAAAGCGAGGACTACCTGTTTGTTAAATCTTCCTTGAAGCTCTTCAGGGGACCTACGGAAAGAGTGGATCCCACTCTCCAATCCTTGCTAATCCATAGTTGGAATAGCAGGGTCCCACATGAGCAGGAAGGGGGGAGTGTTTTTTTTTGGGGGGGGAGTCATGCTTATTCATGCAAGGCACATGCCGCAGCCTCAAAGAACATACAAAGATTTCGCCCTCTCCCTCCCCTTCCCTCTCCTTCTCCCAACTCGGTTACCTGCAGATCCTTCGGGATCGGGTCAGGCGGGAGCGGCTTGGCGGGTGGCTCAGGCCGCGAGGCACCCATCGCGACGGGCTGCTGCAGCAAGAGACAGAAAAAGGGGCCGCCCGGAGAAGAAGGGAAGAAAAGAGAGAGAAAGAATGGAACGAGGAGGCTAAATGTGGCACTGGCCGCATGCTGGAGGTTACATCGGGCGACGCCATGCGTGGTTTGGGGGGGGGCGCCATGCAGCATGCACCAAACTGGNCTAAATGTGGCACTGGCCGCATGCTGGAGGTTACATCGGGCAGCGCCATGCGTGGTTTGGGGGGGGGCGCCATGCAGCATGCACCAAACTGGCAAGAGAAGGTAAAGACAAGACAGACGCACGGAGGAGGGTGAGCCAAGTTTTAGAGGGAGGTTGGGGGGGGCAGTCTGTGAGTCACCCCTGTTTCCTCTGCTTGCTCTCTTGGGTGACTCATCCCCAGATCACCGAGGACGAGCCGAAGAAAGGACCAACAGTTCTACCCGTCCACCAAAACGGTGTGCGGGAAAGGCCTTGTGTTGTCTGTCGGCCACTGGCCTCTCCAGTAGCCAAATCAGAGGAGGAGGAAGAGGAGTGGAAGTCAGGATCAGCATCAGGGCAACCTGGGAGCTCCGAGGGGGGGAGAGGGAATGGAACTGGCAGAGAGACAAGAGAGACAGAGACGGAGTCTGGGTTGCCCGTTAGCCCTCAGATGGAGAGTCAACAGCCCCCAGGTCTGGAGGGGGCTGATGAGGAAGAGGAGGAATAACCGGGTCCAATGCCTGACGCGTGGATGGAAGAGAAGGCAGAGGAGAGGAGAGCAGCGGAAGCCTATGGGCCGGTCCTTGGGACAGAAGCAGGGGTGGGATTCAAATTTTTAACAACCAGTTCTGGGGGCGTGGCTTAGGTGGTGGGCTTGGCTTGGTGGTCATGTGACTGGCTGGGTGTGGCCAACCCAATATCACTCACATCGAGGCATGCATCTCCTCGCCTGGCCTCTTGTGACTGGGGATGCTGCAACCGTCGTAAGTGTGAAAAATGGCCATAAGTCACTTTTTCAGTGCCCTTGTAACTTTGAATGGTCACTCCACACAAGCAAAGTACCAGCAAAGGAGGGGGGNACACAAGCAAAGTACCAGCAAAGGAGGGTACCTTTGTACCAGAAAAAATAACTCCAGAGACATCCTGAGACAGGAAGTCTAGTCCTGCCAAGAATGTAATAAGAGTTAATGGAGAGGCAGTTTCTATAAGCAACACCAGAATGTTTCCTTCCTGCCTTCCTTACAGGATTAGGCCAGTAATTTCTTCTAACAACGGGTTCTCTGAACTGCTTAGAATGTTAACAAACCAGTTCTAGCGAATAGGTGCAAACTGGTAGAATCACACCCTTGCACACACTTGCACTCAGGAAGCACCAGAAACTGGAAGAGCAACTCCCTGGAGCGCACGCATATGCACGCAAGAAACTGAAAGACCAGGTGGTCAATGTCGATGTGCATGCCAGGAAGATGAGTTTCTGGTTTTCAGCATGCGTATGCATGCCAGACACCTGGTCTTTTTATTAGTGGCATGCATGTGTGCATGAAAACCAACTAGGCCAGCTTCCTGGTAGAAACATGCACGCTGAGGAGCTGCTCTTCCGGTTTTCGATGTTCTCATCATGTGAAGACCAGCTGGTGTGCTGGAACCTGGAAGAGCAACAGGTGATGGCTGGCATGCCCAGAGAGATGGCTCTGCATGCCACTTTCGGCACATGTGCCATAGGTTCACCAGCATGGCTCTAAGCTTTTCCTCCCAGTCTTCCATGTTCCAGAGCTGGAATCTCCAGATTCCAGTTTGATGAATTGCAGGTTGGGTTTTGACAGAAATACAAAAAATATGATTTTGTAGTAATATAGACAGTTTCTTTTTAGTTGCTTTGTTTATAAAATAATTTGCCAGGCTCACATTTACTTTGTAATTACAAGTATAATTATAAATTGTTAATTAATTTAGCACAATGAAATGTGTATAAAAAGTGATTAAAAGGTAAGTGGCTGTTAAAGCATAACAGCAAATGATTAGTTACCGAGTAGTTCTAAAATTATGAATATATTGTGAGATTTTTTTTAATTTTGAAAGATACATTTTCAAATGAATTTTTTATTTTTACAAAATTACTTTCTGGATTTGGGTGGCACAACTAATAGAATCTTTCCTTCTGATTCCATAATAAAGAAATAAATCCATTATCAAAACAAAATTAATATTTTTCTGAAATCACCAGAAATATTGTGGGTATATTTGTGTATGTGGGAATGCATGTTTGCATCTGTGCATCCATCATTTTAATTTACAAAAAAAATTGCAATTCTATCATATAGTCCTATGGAATCTACAATAATCTTAATCTTATATATTATGAGGCACAATAATTTTAACAATACTTTGTGAGTATGTACTTTGTAAGAAACAGAGATACTGATTGAACATATAAAATGCACAATAAACCTTTATATAAATATAAACATTTAACATAGATTTCAAATGCTAAAAGCACTCAGAAAATAGTTACATTACACTTTCTTCTTTCAGGTATTCAAAATAGATTATTTTTCTCTCTTTGTCTTTTCACTTTCCTATAACCTTTCTCAACATGTTTCGTTCAAACTGTTTCCTGATGATTTAATAGAATTGTCAGGGAAGTTATTTAATGAATAAACAGGTCAGGGCACTTTTAAGAAATCACATTTTTATTCAGACGAAAAGTTTTTGCTGCTATACAGTAGGATATTTTTGATGATCACTATAAAATATTAGGTGTGGACTATAAATGTTTTACTATAATAGAAGTATAACAGACAGCTCTCATGGAAGCACTTCACATACTTACATTGAATATGCCTTTCATTATGGTAGTAAAGGCTAATAATTTAACCTATGTATTATTGAGTAGACCTTTCAGAAATAATTGAGTTCACCATAATTTATTTCTCAGTTTGTACATACTGGCTTGCAGTTACTGTGAGGCTGTGAGCACATTTGATTCTCCCTTGGAATATTGTGATAAATACACCTACCAGTGTTTAAAAAATAATAATAGCACATTCAGTAAACTTGATATGAACTCATATATAAATTGCAATTTTTCCAATCTATAGAAAAGTTTGCTGTAATCAGATTCTTTTTAATGTGTATTTCATTTGCAATTTCATGTTTTCATTTTATGTTCCAATAGAATTATAGTCCAAGCGGGTATAAAATCATTCAGTGCCTTTTGTTATATTATGTTATATTATTATGGAATATTTGTTGTAATTGTTCTTTCCATCTTATTATGGAATATTAAAGAATTGCATTCTCTGTATCATTTGTGAATTGTAACATGCCATGCAAATTTTATTACAAAACAGGGAATTTTAGCTAACTCTAATATTTGAATGTTACATTCATTTGACCTTGCTATATTTGACTCCATAAATCTTTGTAATAGATTTCATTACTTTTAGTCATTAACTTGTGAAAAAGCTATTTATCATGCATATTTTCAACATGCCCAGCCATTCCACAGTTATCTTGTAGCTTGACATGCACATACAAGTTTGTTTGACTATTCTAAAATTATTAGTGAACTAATTTATTGTATCTTTTAAAGAAATATATTTCAAATATGAAATTTTGAAAATCTACCAATATTTACAGGTTGATTACTCCACTTTTTCCCTTCTGTGCTAATTATCTAATATCAAATTAGCTTTGTAAACTGTCTTTTAACTGGTCGGTTTGGAAAGGAATACAAGGTAGATGATTTGCTGTAATCATTGTAGTCTGTGTGTGTAGTTTGTTGCATTTAAAACCAAACTAGAGAAAAGCTGAAAAAACAGTGGATGTAATTTTCATCTCTGTTTATGTCTTAATAAATTTTCGTTTATCTGCAGTTCTGTTAAAATGTGTGTATATTATATATTAGGGTTGGGATAGCATTGTGTTGGGTTATAATCAAACAGAGGTCATGCAGGAGATATTTAATTGTTGCATTTTCATTTACACATACACAGACTTTTCTGTAAATATTTCAAATACACAAATTAAATATTGAAATACTGTTCACATGCTTGTTCACAAACCTGCCCATATATTTAGATCAATGGAAAAGGTTTTCTGAAAATGCCCAAACTGCAAGAAACTCAATTACTATGTGGGAAAGTACCTTCTCTTTTATAGTTTCTAAGCTATGGAATCAGCTCTAAGGTTTCACCAAGGTTTTAATTATTAATTATTTTAATGAGTGATTTTAATTTTAATTTTGATTTTGTTTTTTATTCTTTGTATTTTTCATTGTAGTAAACTATCTTGAGCCTCCAAAATGGTTGTATTGTCCACAAGTTGTGATTGCACTTTCTACACTTTTGTTTTTTTATTAAATCTTAATAATTTTAATAATCATTTTATTTGCATGAATGTATCATTGTTTTTTAACTTTTAACTTATGAGCTTCTCAGGATCGCATTAGTAAGATGCACTGCTATGCAAATAAATAAATAAAATGCTTTGAAAAAAGAACAAGATAATTCAAGCAGTATTCAAGAAATGATATTTGGTCAGGTGAGTTGCATTGGTAATAAGTTGGTATAAATAATTGGTAATAAATGTTGAGATGTACAAAAGAAAAGAAAATCAAAATCTGGACCAAAGGCCTTTATATATAACATAAAGAACACAAAGGAAAGCCATTAAAGAATCTTTCATTTAATAGCACTAATAGTTATAACATTCCAAAGTATAGTCTGTAGAATTATCATTAATATTATTGCCTAAGAAGAGAGTTTCATCTATATTTTTCTATTATTGAAAAGAAAAAACTATTTTAGCAATTCATGTAGGAACAACTAGAAAGAATACAAATATTTTCATTGACATTAGAAGGCTACGGCTTGATGAACTTACTTTGTACTGTGACATTTCATATAGTGAAAACATTGCAGGAATCATGGTATAAATAGTGGCAATCCATCTTCACCTCTTCCATATTGATCTAGAAGCATCTACAAAACAAGAATGTACACTTGGTAATCTAGATAACAAAGCCAAGAATTAGATGCCTAGAATTGGGTACCGTAGAAGCTCTTGCTAATCAACTGAAATGACCAATCTTTATCTTCATGTGCATGTCGTCCCCATCAGTTGGAAAAATATGGATGACGGGTGAAAACATAGAGACAATCATCATTTTAAAAGAGATTGCATCCACCAGTTCCACAGTAATGGTGATTTATAAAGTAGAGGACAAAACCCCTACCACCTATCATGAAAGCTAGAAAGCCCACTAGTGGGCAGTAGGCACCAGGTTGACTACCACTGTGCTACAATAATGCACTAGTTCTCCCAACCTAAGATATTAAAATTTATCCATGGCAAAATAAAAAAAAATAAATTATATTTTCTGCATCTGAAAAATCTGTTTCTATAATGGACATTGACAGTACAATGTCAATTGGTGAAAATAAAACACAGTTCACAGATTGAACCTCCTGAAAAAAAGTTTTAAGATTGTTCCCTACAAATACAAAACACTAATTGATATGAAGAGGCATGATCATGCCATTGGCATGATACTGGCATGATTGTGCCATTAAGGTATCAGACCATTAAAAGAAAGCCGAAAATCTGTAGTTCAGTCATGCTTTTATTGGGATCGATAAAGTGACTCAGATATTTTGAGTTCTGTGGGACTTTTCTTCTGGCAAAGTGTCATGAATGATGGAAGGAAAAGTAACAGGAAGTTCTGTCAGGCCAAATGGATCAACAATGATCTCACTTCAAATTCGAAGTATAAAATGAAGTCTGATTCCATATATTGTTCACAGAAGTTCTCACTGTGCTGTATAAAGATTAAGCCAATCTTTAAAAGGCAACAAAAATAGTTGCTGCCTTCAATCCTTTATTTTCACATAAAGGAAAAAAGCATATTTTTCCTTGTATAGTTTGGAAACTTAGTTCAGTGATCTCTGTTTTGAGCCAGAAGTGAATTGCAAAATGTTTGCATGAGGCCACATGTAAGATTCATTGGCTACTATTTACTCTGTTCCCTGATATTTTTTGTACACAAACTTAAAGAATTAAAGTCATGTTCAGAAGGCAACATTCTGTATTTCTTCATTTAATTTAAAAGGTATGTTGCTTTATATTCAACAATGTAGTATTTATTCCCAAATAAATATGTTTATCCTTAGACCAAAGAAACAAAATTATTTTATTCCTGGACATATGAATAATGTTGAATTACATTGATTTTAAATGCTGTATGTATTTGATGTATGAATATATTTGTTTTTTAAATCATAGTTGTCTGTATAATAAATCAGAAATGTAGATGCAGTTATAAAGGTATAATGAAATTGGAGAGGAGCTGTATATTTTAAAATTAAAATAGTTTTGGCCATCTAAAGATTGTTTGGGAAGATATAAAGTCACTAAATCACAGATGGAAATTACTAAAATTTCCATTTCAGAAGGAAAGGGGATGGTTTTGCTAAGTTTTGCTTCTGTTTCTATTAAATTGAGAATTATGGAGTACTAGGAATATTTTTCATTATTATTTCATTGATAAAATTAATTTCTAATGAATTTTATATGTCCTTTTAAATTTATCTAACATCTCTTATGTTTCCTAAACCAAAAACAAAGTAAAACAATTTAGAGTTTATTAAAATATTCATTATATTGTATTTTAAAATATGAATGTTGACTATAGAATAACATGTAAATGTATTCACTGTTCATTATAGATTTTTTTCCCTCCCAATATAACTTGTGAAATGATATATTTTCTTTGTCAATAGCAATGCATCTATTTGGCCTCAACTGGCAGTTACAACAGACTGAAAATGACACGTTTGAAAATGGAAAAGTGAATTCTGATACTGTGCCAACAAACACTGTATCATTACCTTCTGGTGAAAATGGTAAGAGAACATGTAATATGAATTTCGGGTTTTTTATTCCAATATATCAAGTTTCTTAATATTCTCTGTTATCAGAAATCTAAAACTATAGTTTTCTAAAGCTATCTGAATGATCTTGAGCTAGGCCCTTGTTTTCAACCCAACTCTCCCAGAGTTCTTGTAAGGAAAATAGGCAGGAGCATTATGTACATCATTTAAATTATACAAAACAGAGGTGGGATATAAATTTAATAATAAAATAAGAAAATACTTTGAACATTTTAAAAAGGGAAAACAGAATTATTGTGTTTATCTGATATTAAGTATTCTTTATAGCAATAGTACTTAGATTTATAGTATTTTACAGCCTTTTCTAGGCAGTTTACAGAGTCAGCATATTGCCCCCAACAATTTGGGTCCTCATTTTACCATTTTATTTAGGCTGCATGTTTATGGATGTCTTTCCAGATACCATTTCTTCTGGATTATAGATACAAGCAGCTTTCCAGTTCTTTTTAAAGTACTGTTTTCCTATATGTGGTAGCAATATCCAATGTCCTTTTAATGTAACTATATACAGCAAAGTATGTTGAGTTTTTGACAAACCATGTATATATATATATCAGTTAGGATATGCATCTTCTGCCAGTGCTGCACTTTTCATGAATCTTTCCCTTGTGTTATGAGCTGAAATAGTTATTTCTTATTGTACGTTATCTGTCCTTTATGTCCTTTCATGCATAATAGAGCTTGTCCTCAAATTATGACCAGAATTGGGCTGGAACTTCCTTCCCCTAAAGCCCCTGTCACACTGCAGCAACGGATGGAAAGAGGATGTAAAATGGAGAAAAACACTTACCATCTGTTGGTTAACGCGATGCTTCCGTTCTGTACTCACTGCCTCCGTTTTGCTTCCTCTCTATCCGTCCAGCATCCGTCTATTGACATTTCATCCGCTCAAAAGGTTTTGAACTACTCAAAACTTTTGAGCGGAAAATGTATCAAATGCGTCCGTTCTGCATCCGCTAGGCATATGGGGGACATCCGTTCTGCATCCATTGTCATCCGTTATGCATCCGCTATATCCGCTAGGCATCCACTGCGCATCCGCGCAACTCGAATCCGCTCCAGCGGTAATCAGATGCAGGCAGGACGCAGAACAGATGCGCAGCGTTAGTAGCACGGACGGAGAAAGGATGAAAGCGGATGCAGCACGCAAAGAAAGCATTTAAAACGGAAAAAACATTCGCAGAGGGGGCCTATCTGGGATATTAAGGATGTCTAGAGGATGCCTAGAGGATGCAAAAGGATGCTTCCGTTCCGCATCCGCTTTCCATCCACTCTGTGTCCTCCCCCTTCCGTTCCTTTCCCTGTTATCCCTGTTTATGCACATTTTTGCCCCTTTTGAGAGCGGATAACAACGGATGGAACATTTTTTTCGTCCACTGTGTCCTTTTTACAAACGTTTTGCATCCGTTGGGCCTTAAGCAAGACAATTGTTCAGTGAGTTGCACCTAATTTTAATGACCTTTTTTGCCAAAGTTGTTAGGTGACTCACACAGTTGTTTAGTGAATCTGGCTTCCCGCTGACTTTGCTTGTCAGAAGGTATCTGGGAAGGTCACAAATGACAATTACATGACTCTGGGATGCTTCAGTCAATGTAAATACATGCTGATCGCCAAGAATAGAAATTTTCATCACATGAGTGGAAGGATGCTGCAATGGTCATGTGTTGACCCAGCTACAAGTCACTTTTTTCAGCACCATCATAACTTTGAACAGTCACTAAATGAATGATCATAAGTCAAGGACTACCTGTATGCCATTTTCTGGATGTAGGAATAATAGATGGCAGCTGGCATCTTTATTAAGAAGTAAATATTTTATTGAGATGGCTCCAAAGAAAAAACAAAGCATTATACCACAATTTGTGAAGTCCTGAATGTCTGAAGATAAGAAAAGGAATTTCTAGATTTCTGTTGTGAGTTACTATTGACTTCAAAAAGTACATTTTCTTGTTTCAATATAAGCTATCTTTCCTTCTATGTTTCCAAGTTGAATCAAGTAAGTTATACTGATATCTGGGAGTGAATTTACACTGTAACAATCTTTTATGTCATTCTCTCTTTGCCCTGTTTTCATATCTGATCTTGATAAGTAGCTATGTTCAGAAAATAATGGGAATGCATCAGGGAGTCAATAAATAACCAGAGGTCAAAACACAGGGCACCACATGACCAAAAGTAAATAGGAGTCAAAACTGGAGAACAAAAACTGAGATTCCAAATGCCAAGGTAATTGAGTATCAGAAACAAGACTTTATATTGGTATATCCCAGTAATAAAACACAGTCCTTGGGATACATCAATAACCATTTACTTCCTGCCTATCTTAGTTTAAGTAATTTCAGGAATGTAAATTATTTTTTCTCTAAATTGCCTCCTAGATCCTCAACCTCTAGCTATCTGTTCAAATATGTATTTGGTATTATGGTTTCAGAGACCTCCAAATATTTCAAGCTGAAATTCACATAGTCTGCCCAACATCCTGTTAAGCTATTCTTCAATAAGATAGCTAGCCTTCTTTTCCAACTTACTCCCATTTCAACTAATAATGGAATCTTTTATTTTTAGTTTTCCTTTGAAATAGTATGCATATTGAGCTGTCTCCTGTTCATTCAATATATCTTAACTTAGAACTGCATTGTAGTCAAAGAATATTGAGAGAAGAGCTTTGGAATTTTAATTTCATTAACTGAGGTGGAAACATACCTCACTTAATTTTTTTAAAAATGATAATTTTCCTGGCAATCTTTTAATTGGGGACTCTGCCTGCACACTCAATTGATTTTATACTTCTGCCATGGAGTATGTCCTTGAAATTTTGGAAAAAGCAAATCAGTATAATGATTTGAGATAATCTCCAATAATTTGATAGGATATAAACATTTTCTGAATGTCTTGTGGATCTTTCCAGATAATCCCGTCAGTGTTTTTGTCAGGGCCCTATTCTTACAATGGGATAGTGAGATAAGACAGGCTATTGATACAAGCATTATTAAGCATTATTAGTTAAACTTTAATCACCCAAAATTGCTGGAAGTTGGTAGCATATAAATTTAATAAATCATCATTACTTTCTTCATTATTGTGGAAACCAGAAGACCTCCTAAACAGTGACAGGAAATAGAGCTGTTCAAGAAAAAACTAGAAGGGTGGAAAACTTGTGGTGAATACAATAAACAGGTGTTAAAACATATTATAATGTCTGTTGGAAAATTAAAAGTTGCAGATAAGCCTTTTGTCTACCACTGTTGCATCTTTGAGTAGATATATAAAGGACTCACATGTTTTGATATGTGGGAGCAAATAGACAATCATTGTAATTTATTTGCAAAGTATTTGAAGGATAAAATCATTTATTTACATGCTGTCAGAACGCCAAAAATTAATACTAGTTCAAATTAGATGTTAATTGTTTCAACCTATACAGTTTTATGAGATCAGTTTTATCAGCTTGTACATCCAATCATTGTGGTGTACCAGTCCTTCAGAGCTGATTTAGTCTTGTCAGAAGGCCTTGACGAAGTGAATCCATGTATGGTATATGAGTTTCCATCAGGATTATGCATCAGAATTTGGCATTGATTTCTAGACACTGGTGACATTCCAGCTGGAGGAATAAAATTGGCCTACAAAGAAACTACTTTTCAGTTCCAATGCCAATTCATGGGAATAGTTTTCCTGTAAATATCAGAATTTTTTCCACTTTTGTCCTTCAAAAGATTATAAAAAGCTTTTAAAAAGATTTTGTGGAATAATGTGCCTTATGTAGTTGGAATATTATTGTGGTTCTGCTCCTAATGACTTATACATAGCTTTTCACTTCTTTCACTTGTTTATAAGGTATTGTTTTATCAATCTTGGAGTTTGTAGTGTATGATCTTGTAGATTCTCCTTAATAACTGCAGTATTCATCAACACCATCTTTTTTTTGTATTTAAATTGTTTTCATTTGTATGTTTATGGAGAAATATATTGAGTGATATATTTCTGTTCCCTTTTGTTGTTCAACATCTATATGATGCTACTGATAGATCGTTAGGAAGTTAAGATCAATATGCCAAAAGCACCCAGATCAGTTCCTCTGTATGTATAATTTGAAATTATCAGAGAAACAGGCAGGATCTAAACTACTGTTTTTCAAACTTGGCAACTTTAAGACATGTGGACTTCAACTCCCAGAATTTTACAAGTCAGCATGAGAGATGAAATCTATATATCTTAAAGCTGACAAGTTTGAGAAGCACTGGTCTAAACTGATATGTAAGTGCACTGGTTGGTAAATGAAGGTTAATAAATAAAAGTGAATCCTTACAAAACATTCCTTTGTAAAGAAATTAAGGAATTTATATGGTTTGAATGAGATTACAGTTCTGAAGGAATGGGTACCTAACCTGGCAGACTACCACTATCACAGATAAACTCTACATTATGAGTAGTGAGAGGCCTCTTTATGTTACAGGGATAACCAGGCCAGAGAGGGCTGTTGCAATGTAATATATATAGGCTGCATTCAACATTGACCCAAAAGCACTATTACAAAAATTATTACAAAAACTCGAAGCAAAGTTGCTAAACTATACCACCTACCATAATGTTATTCTGAAAGAACTGCAGTGATTGCCAGTTTGCTGTTAACCAGGTTTAGAGTACATGTAATGACATAAGATCTGTTTGGTATAGAACATGGATATATGATGGTCTCTTTTAATGTGTGTTCTTCCTACCAAAGAAGTAGAGTACCCCCTTGCGCATGCCACATGTTCCAGTCTTAATATAAAAGACACCGTTATGGAGTTTCTTCCTTGTTCAATTATAGTCAATACCAAGCTTTTTAACCTTCTGGAGACAGCTGAAGGTTTACTCAGACATTTGGTTTAATTGGTGCTACTTTATCTGTCTAGATTAGATTGCTATTCTTGTTTTATGTGTTACATTTAATGGTTGTTAGAGCTATAAAATTATTATTGTTGTTGTTTTTTAACTCATTGCGAATTATTTGTTATTCTTTTAACAAATCATAGCTTGCTTTGAAATTGTTATAATATGAATGTACTCAATATATAATGACACAAATGTGTTAATATGGTTACATCAGTCTTCTTGCTTTTACTTTATTTTTTTATACAGGATAAGATTTATAAAATAGATTTATAAATATAGATAAAATTGCATTCTGTGAATGATTTTGGGTGTAAAATAAAATGGTAGTATAAATGACTAAGAACACAATGAAATTATTTGTTTTTTTTAATTTAATATGTATTTTAATGGTAATTTAAAAATCAAAAGATATGAGGAGAATCTAAATAGGAATCTCACTGCTTCAGTAAAAGTGATAGAGGAGAGCAACAGAAACATCAAGCTTTAAAACTGTTCTTCTAGGAGCAAACCCTATGTCTGAGGAAGCTTTTTGAGCATCTTCTCAATTATTCTGTGGAACGCAAGACAGAAAACACATAAACTGACTACTGTGGCTTTTGTGGCCTGTTTATCTGTCTTTAAACTGTTTCTGGCTATATTTGGGTTATACCAGAGTTGTACATTTCCCTCCTTTTGAGTGTTATGCACTTTCTTAAAACTTGTATTCTTCAGTACATTTTTCTGTTTACAATTTTTTTAATTAAAGTTTTAACTTCAACAATATAATACAAACTAAAGAAAAAGAAATGTAAGTAAAAGCTGCAGTACAGCAAAAACAAAAGAAAAGTGTAGAGCAGGGGTGTCAAACTCAAGGACCATACTTACAACTGGCCCATGAGGGACTGGCCTGCGGTGCCTCTGCCAGCAAAAATGAAGCTGGGAGGGCCGCATGTGACTCTCCTGAGCTCTGTTTTCGGCTGTGACTGCTTCCTGCAGCCCTCTGCCAGAGAAAATGGAGCTTAGGAGGACAACAGGCTGCCTTCCCAAGCTCCATTTTCACTGGCATAGTGCTTGGGCTATCACAGGCAGTCCCAACATGAGTGACATCAAGCTGGCTGTGTCTTCTGATTATGTCCCCCCGGCCCCCGAGGTCAAATACAATTTTGATGCAGCCCTCAATGAAATCAAGTTTTTTCTGGTGTAGAAAAATTAAGAAACTAAGAAAGCAACTTTCCATCTTCATCCCAAGTACAAGCAATTTCACCATCTCTTCCTCTTAATTAACAGATATAAAACTGTTTATCCCATAAAGTCAAATCATCCCATAACTCAATTCTTTAACTATTGGCAAATCCAGCAGTGTACACACTGTGGTTTAATGGATTTATTAATATTCCCCAGCAATTCCCTTCATCAAAAATCCACAGGGCAATGAGTCCATAAGGCACTTGAAAGTTTCCCAAAAAAGTTAAATCCATCAGGCAAAATTAAATCCATAACACTGGAGGATTCACAAGGCAAGAAAAGTTTGCAGGGCACAATCCAAAATTGTTGGAGGACAGAGTTGTCCTCCAAAGGCAGGAATTATAATAACCAGAAAACACACTGCTAGAAAATGAACACATTTTCCCATCATCATATCCATCTGTCTGCTGTGCTAAATAGCTAGCTTCTGGTGCAGCCGCCTGCTTCCTGTCAAGTAATCAGGCTGACCTTCGCTGCTCTTGCCTTTTCTCGGATCAGATACAGAAGGCAGTTCCTCTTCCTCATCTCTGATCGGCTGTAGCTTCATGCTTTTCCCAGCTGAAACATCACAACTGTCCTGCTGCAGCTGCACTTCAGCCAAATTACTCTCAGATGGCTGTTGTCCAGTTTCTCTTCCATTAACCACTCACCTTTACTTGGACTCTCAGCTCCATGCCTAAGCCTGATGTTCCTGGAACTGGTTCATACTCCTCTGAATTGATGTCTGGAGAGGCATCTGGGGGAGTCATCACACTATGCCATTTCCAATCAAGGTATGAGATGTGCAACAAAGCTTAAAAAAATAATAACAAATTACTTAACAAATACAAAGCTCATCATTCCATATCTCATCTCTTTAGCATAAGCAAATCCAGTTCATGACATTTTTTTCAGTCCAGATATCAGCAAGTCCAAAGAGAACTGCCCAAAATATTATGTTTCATATAAACCGCAATCAAGTATGCCAACTTTATATTCCTGCCTTTTGCATAAAATAATCTTGTTCCTTAATTCACTGAAATGATTAACCTTATTTTTTTCAAAACTGTAACAAGTCTCTAAGTCCAGCAAAAAAAAAATTAGGACAATTATTCTCTTGGTTTAACATTTTTATTTCCTTCTTAATTTTTAAAGTCTCATCCATTTTTTTTCTAAAGCAGTAATAAAAGCTTGTTCATCATATTGCTCGGCATGCTTAAATCAGATTTTTCTACAACAGCTTCTTCTGGAAACAGACTGTTCATAAGAGTATAGAACATAGCTGATGTTGTTGAAGTCATATTACAATTCTTCAAAAATATCTCTGAATGCCGTACAGTGTTTTTATTTTGTTACATTTCCAAAATCAAGAATTATATTTCTTCTTCAAAAATGCTTTCATTCTTTAAAATTAATTTTATAAAGTCTTAATATTTGAAATCAAATATTCTGTTTTCTATAGCCAAAACAGTCTTGATTTTTGCTGTTTACTTTAATTTTTTAAATGTATATAACATACTGTTTCATTTTCTTACATTAAGGATTGAAAGTAATCACCCAGTGTTTCCAATTCTTTTCATTTTGAAGGTGTCTAACTTCTTTAAAGTAATTAATAGGCAATTTCCTAAAGTGGTTAGCAAAGGAAATGCATCTGCAGCTGGAGCAAGAATAGTATATTCCCTAATTTCCTGGTTCTTCCACTCTCCAGACTTCTGCCTTGCAGCCTCTCTTGTGAGCCATCTATATATACCCTCTCCCTTCCTCTAGAGAGAGTCAAAGGAGTCAAGCTGCTTGTCCATTTCTTGTTCCTAGCTGCAGTTGTTGATTTGCTTTCTCAAAGCTGCCTTCAGTCTGTTATGTTCCTGATGAAATCCTTTCAGTCCATTTTTTCTAGATGATATATGAAAGTCAAACACTGTAGAAATTTTGATATGGGGGCTTTTCAGACAGAAACCATGTAACAGGATTATATCTTATTGACTTTTTCTGATGTTCTCCTTTCTAAGTTAATTCACTTTAGGCTAACAAATCAATATTTTTTAAAATGAAAACTTGATTTAAATGGTTAATGAATAGAACATTTGCTGTATCGTTTTCTTTAAATATGTTTTCCTGTTCACATTTTATAGATGAACTTTGTGTAACTTTGAAATAAGACAGAAGCTCTTATAATCAATTTTCTGTCCATCATAGTTTCAAAAGAGGCATGAAATTATTAAGTTTCTTATCTCTAGCATTTTTTAGAGTCTAGATATTCAGACTAAGAAAATGTTCTCTATGTTTCTTTTTACATTAAAACATGTTCTTATTTAAGTATGCATTATTTATATCCCTAGGTAGATAGAGTGGTCTCCTACTTATGGAAAAGAATGGAAAATCCTTCTGGGTATTTAACAGAAATCATAAACTAAAACAACAAACCATTTAGATTTTCATTTCACCACATTTATTTATATTGGAAAGATATGTATAATATCTATGTATAATATTATAATATGTATAATATATAGTGTATAAAGATTAGAACTTCAGTTATTGTTTATCTTTTAAATGTTTGGGAATAGTTTTCCCAATGAAATCTTTTCTATAAACGTTTCTATAAGAATCAGTATAAAGAAATGATTATAAGTTCCATTAAGGTTATGGGGAAGTTATAATTTAATAATACTCTAGAATGGCTATATTTAATTAGAAAATTGTTATGTGAATATTTTGTAACACTTCAAGAAAATTGTAAGATATTAAATTTGTTTAATAGGAGAAAGACAAATGCCCTTATATTCTCAATCTTTAGGTATTCATAGATAGAAGATATTTCTTAATTTTGGAAATGGGAATGTCAACAAGCTCTGTGATCCTTAATTTTTCATCTCAAAACAAGAATAAACACAATAGTAATAATCAATGCTGTCTAATAGCAGTCAACCAACTTTCAGAAAAACAGCAAAACTATTTTAAAACCTTTGTAATGCCCCATTTAAAAAAAAAAACAATAGAGGCAACTGTTTCTTGTATAGTCAGACAGGTATTATTGACCTTGGACAGATACAAATTGAAAGTAATAGATTTTTTAAAAAAAGAACATACTAATCTTCCATATTTCCTTTCAGTTATCTCCAGGACAGAGTACCAAGTAGAAAAAGAATATTATTTACCAATACAAATGGAGATGCATTCAAAAGTATTTTAAATTTCTGTTTCCCTATTTTAATGTATGTTGCCTAAATGTTCCCACCAGTCAGGAATCTGACTGTATTTACTTTGAAACATTTCATGTAGTTATTGTTTTTTCATGGCCAAACTACAAAACCACCCAAAAGAAAAATATATAGCTTCTGTTTATTGAAATGCTAACACCAGAAAGAGAGAGATGGCAATAAGACTTCCTTTCTGGCTAAAAGAAAAAAGGAAAGGAGGCAGGAAGGAAAGAAGATGAAAGAAAGAGAAAGAAAGAAAAGAAAGAAAGAAAGAAAGAAAGAAAGAAAGAAAGAAAGAAAGAAAGAAAGAAAGAAAGGGAAAGATCAACAATTATTTCAAATTAGCACGCAACCCTGAATTCAATAAATCACTCCTAAGTTAGCAACATGTTGTCCTTTCCTGATAAAAGTAGGCTGTTAAAAGCTACTTCAAAGACTTCACAATATTTAATTCCCAGAGCATTATTATCACCAAAATTTGAGTAAATGAACCAGTTACTATACAAATAGTTAGTCTTTGCAAACCCTTATGGAATTAAGTAGTTTCACAAGAATCTCATCCAGAAGAGCATCTCTTAGGCACTGCTTGAGGACTAGAAGTGATAGCATGACATTTTAACTTGGACATTTTTCTGAAATTTTGTGAGTCTATCTCATTCTAGTATGATGAGTTCAGTAAATTTTTCATTTACTAAGAATGATAAGATATTGTAAGAATAGCACTTACCCTTTGCCATCAGCAGTGCCTTAGGAATGAGTACAGGAAGACTGCATTCATTAATAGATAGGCTGAGATAACAGCTACTTATCTAATAAGATTGGGAATGCCTAGCAAAATGAGGTTCATTTTCATGAAAATGAAATATTCTACCAAAGCAGCACCTAGAAGTGAATAATGGATTATTAGTGTATTTCATGCAGAAGGATTTTTCTGATTCAGGATGCTGGTTATTATGCAGAGATTGGCATTGGTTTTCAAATTTACCCTCATTTTTCTGTGATTTGGTAATGTAGAACAAGTTTACAAGGGCAGACTATTTTAAATTCCTTATGATACACGCACACACTGATTGTGACACTTTTGGTATTTTGCCGACTGATCACGAATTTATACTTTAATGCTAATATATAAAGAAAATATTTATGGTCGTTTTTGTCAGTTTTTCTAAGAAGAAAACTACAAACAGTCTAGTTTTCATAGGAAAGTAGATCGAGAAGAGTATAGAAATAACCATCACATAAATGTTTTAGAATATAAATAACATCAACCTAGATATTTCAGAATGGTCGGGTGTTCAGTAAACATTGTACAATGTGCCACTGATTGACTCTAAAACTAATGTTACTTTTTAAATACTGGTCATGATTATATTAAATAGTGTCTTGTAGCAGCAGTCACCAAACTTTTTGGCACCAGGGACTAGTTTCGTGGAAGAAAATTTTTCCACAGACTGGGAGCGAACAGTGTGCAATCTAAGTCCTTTACAGTTTACATTAGGATTTGTGCTACAATAAAAATCTAATGCCCAATGAGCTGAGACAATGATGCTGCCACAGGGGAGCAGCTGCAAATACAGGTGAAGCTTTGTTCACTTGCTGGCAGCTCATTTACAACTGTGCAGCCCAGTTGCTAATAGGACACATTTGGGGACCCCTATCTGATAGCAAGTGTTATTAATTTTGTAACGTCTTGATCAATCTTAAAAATATATTGACTTTTCATTTATTTAAATTTCAATCATTTGTTTTGACTTTGTTGCATTGTAGGGAAAATAATTTCCTTTTGCGAATGAAGCTTTGAGATAGATAGATAGATAGATAGATAGATAGATAGATAGATAGATAGATAGATAGATAGATAGATAGATAGATGGAATATTGTACAATTATTCCTGAAATAACTATATATCACAATTACCACACTTTCTGTTCAGAATAAGTAAATAAAATCACAGATCTGCAGGATAGCACTAGTATCCTTCATTAGATGGCGATGTAGTTTAAGCAGACATGGAATTCTTGTGTGTGAACGGGGGCATTATTGGACCATATGCTACTTCTCCAAGCCTTCACTCACAATTCCCCCTCTCTTGTTTTTCCTTTCTTAGTAATTTGACAATTCCAAACTTGGTCTGTTCCAAGTAAAATCATCACAGACTTCATGGAAATGTGCTTAGTATTTATTCTTATGTATATTTAATATAACAAATAAATTTAGTCTATATATAGATGCCTTTATTATTTTCAATTATTTTTCCAAAAATGCTATCTGTAACTGACAGCATCTTCAAGGAACAATAAAAATATATTATGGTAAATTTTAAATTTTTGTCTGCACTGAAAAGTTACAGTTTGCCAAATTCAGTGAAATAAACTTAAATTGAAAGGTTCATTAATGTTTTTTATATCTTTTCATTACCTTTTCCTCAAAGCTGTATATTATTTTTCCTCTTAGAATTTTTTCTTTCAATAAGCCATGATGTCTTGACTCTCTTAACCTCTGCTTTGGTGTGTCAGTTATTTCTTTCTGTTCTAGAATCAGTCCTGGATTCTAACTAAATAATTCATAACAACATGCATTCATTTTCAATAACAGCAGCATACTGATGATTTCAGTCAACCTCCAAATCGAACTATTGAAAATCTATACAAATCTGTTAGAGGTACACATAAACCTAAACCAATGTGTTATATTTCAGAAGTCCCACTGGACTGTTCTGAGTGGCCTGCACTGTTCTACTAATAACAGAAATGGGGGGGGGGGGNGGGGGGGGGGGGAATCTGTACTTTGCTGCAAATTCCTATAGGTGTCATTGCTGGAATATGTGCTAATTTCCAATAGCCGTCAATGCTAATTTACATTTTGTATCAATGTGATATAAAGCTACTAGTGTGTAGCACAGTACCCCATAGTTCTCTTCTCACATGATATCCAGTTTTTCCTTCTGTCCTCTGCTTTCCATTTTATTCTCCTCCTGCTTCAATCATTCTTTATTTCTAAAGAATAATTAATCCAGGTGGCAAGAAACCTGAGAAGAATCATTTCAGTATTTCAAAGAGACTTCGTTTTAATTAACTCAGTATAAATGAGGGTAGGAAGTTCCTCTAAAAGTTTCCAAAATAATGCAGACTTAGTATTAAAATCAGCTGAAATCTGTGTAGCTCTTGCTTCCTTCATCTTTTCCACTTGTGTGAGGCTTGGCACCTTGATATAGTTAGGGGCCCTACCTTTCCTGTTCCAAAGGCTGCTTGACCTCCCTAATTCTTTTCTGCATGTAAACAGTTCCATAAACTCTTGGAAATGAACATTTTGGCCAACTTGAGCATACACACACACACACACACACACAGAGAGAGAGAGAGAGAGAGAGAGAGAGAGAGAGAGAGAGAGAGAGAGAGAGAGTGTTAACATTGCGTTATTCTTTGAGAAGTTTAAGAGATGAATTCAAACTAGAAACATTTTCTTTTTATGTTTGAACTGCTGTCTTTAAATCCTCATCATCTATATTAAAGTCCACTTCCAGCCTGTGAAAGTTATAAAGTGGGGTTTTTTTCCTTAATCCACTTCACATTGAAGAAACATATTCCTGGATGTGTACATTGATTGATGAAATGGGTATTTAATCAACACAACTTCCATCTTATTATTTATTTCTTTGGAATATTTGTAAATTTTCTTCTCTTGATTGTTAAGAGAACAGCCCATTGCCCTGTTGTCAGCACTGAACTAGCCGAATAAATGACAGGGATTCCATTGCCTTTTTTTTAATCACTAAGATTTGTCTCATACTAAATTTATATTAGTGCATGAATTGATATTTGTGATCTAAATTTTTCAAGTTTAATAATGAAATTAAAATTAGGAGCATTGTTATTTATCTTCTTTTTCACTCAGTAAGTTTTTATTTGGTATAGAAGACTGCTGTTTACCTGAATTAAGGAATTTTTAAACAGAAGCATATATAAAGACATTGCTGTTCTAAACATGTTTTGTTGTTATCTCTATTATCTCTTGTTATTTCTGATAAATTCTTTTTAATTAGATAATGGTAACATGCACTTTTAAGTCATATTTATAAATATTGTTAATGCTGTACAGGAAACAGAAAACAGACTTATGAAAAGAAATATATGTTTTACTCTGAATAGTTTTGTTATCTATTCTAGATTAATTCAAAACTGGTTTTACGCTATATGAAGGCACCTCCTACTGTTCTCACCAGCACTTGAGACTGTTTAATTAAATAAAACACATAAAAAACAAGGGAATAGAAGTATTTCAAATAGCAAACAGCACAAAAGAAGCACATCTGCACAATCTGAAGAAATATTTGCATGTGTAGCACAATACTGAAGTTAAGAATTTTACAAAGGAAAGGCTTTGTCTTAATCTTTTATTCTTTTAACATGCAATATTTGTGTGTATTACATACACTGCTACTTTACATGATCATCTCAGAATGTTCTGCTTTGTGATTACAGAATAACAGTTATTATTTGTGCTGTACTTTCTTGTGATAGAATAATCTTCTACTATGTTATTTCTGATTGCCGGAATATGTTATTCTTGCACTTGTCTACACAGCATAAGTGTAGATAAAACGTGAATTTTTTTTGCTCAGATAGATACATTAAATGGAAGGTGAAGCTTTCTAAATATATAAATATTTACTGTTGTAAGTTTATAGTGTTAAACAGGGCTTACAATTTCTACTAATTGCTTTATTTACCTGTTTATATAAGAATTAGTCTCTCTGTGTGTTTGTGTCTATGTAAATAAATTTGTCTATAAAGATATAATCCTTTATAAAAATATAGTTAATACTTTGCCTAACAAAATTTGTCATAAATAAATAGTTTATAAAAATCAATAAAAATTTAGATTAATCATTAATAAAATGAAAATCCAATGCATCCTATAACACTTTATTAAAAGTGGAAGTTGTAGGATTTAAGTTTGAAAATGTTTAAATGCATTTCTTTCACCTGTTATTTTTTCTTTAGTAATTCCTTCAAATCTTTAACATTCACTGAATGATCTGGTTAGTAGCTTAGTTGAAACTAGTCTAAATGTTTGACAACTTATTGAAAAAATGAACAAAAGCTAATACTTTATATTTTTAAATTTTTCAGGTAAAGTAGGATTTACACAGGAAAATAACACTATAGATTCTGGAGAACTTGATATAGGTCGAAGAGCAACACAAGATGTTCCTCCTGGGATCTTCTGGAGGTCACAAGTCTTTATTGATCAACCACAGTTTCTAAAATTCAATATCTCCCTTCAGAAAGATGCTTTGATTGGAGTATATGGCCGAAAAGGTTTACCACCTTCACATACACAAGTAAGAGTTGTCTTTAATGAAAGTAATATTCAGAAATCACACCTTTAGAAATTGTTATTATTTTGGGTTTCAAAATTTTATAGTTTTTTATTATTTCATATATTGTGCCAAGGTATATTGGCCCTTCTGAATTATAATTTTATAGCATATACTTATGCTTCTAAAAAGATAATTCAGAACACCCAAACGTGAGCTCTCATACACACAAATATACATTTTTCTAGTTCATAGATAAATAACATACATTTTTTCAGAAATCTTAAGATAAATTATATAAGATATAAATGCATTAAAATAAATTTTAATGATACTTTAATATGAGATAAACTTGCTTAAGTTTAGAATTGTTTCTTTTTTAAAACAAATATTTTCACAAAAGCATTAGTTATTTCTTAGTAAAAATCAAAGGAACTTGAGATCAGATTAGCATTCTTATAAATAACACTTATATCGTATGTTTATTCATTTCATCCTTCAAAAAACTTTATGATTTATTTTATTTTCCTTTTGCTATATTGCTGTAGGAAATGATGTTTTGCAGCATTTGTGTGTGTGTGTGTGTTTGTACCAATATTCCCAGATGTAGCTGAATGACTGCTTCTTACATTTTGTGCAACTATGTCAGAACAATCTTTGTTGCACAGCTCTGTTTTCCCAGACATCACAAATAAGTCAGCCTGAAGTAATTGATAGTGGCTGACCATTCAAAAATAGTCATTGATAGTTTCAATTTGGTATGACAAATCCTTAGAAAGTTGGTTTTACTGCAACAAGGCAGTCAATATGTTCATCTAAAGAAACTACAAAATAACAGATGACTTTGGTACTTTGAAATAAAAATGAATAAAATCATTAGAGGCACTTGTCTAAATCTTAATACCTATACAGAATTTGTAAGAATTATAATTTGCTGCAGCATTAACTCTATAACAAAGATTTCCAAATTTTATTTTCATAAAAGATGGTTCAGATGGTCATTGAATGCTTATAACTTAATACATGTTGCTATTTCCAGTGTTGCTGCCAAGATCTGGAAAATTATTATGATGAAATAAGGCAGATGAAAAACAGAAAGGAAAAAATATGTTAATATAGAATTTAGCAATGTATGCTCCTCACTGATGCTTTTTGAATTTTTTTAAATAGCTGTGTGACTTTTGGGTCAACAGAATTATTGTTTTTTTAGTACTCATTAATCAGGCTAGTGCTATTTCACAATCATACATAATGAGAAATAAAATAAATTATTATAAACAAATTCTGTAAATAGTCTGCCTCAGTCAATCATTCATTGAGTATTGAGATATAATGGTTGTCATTACAAAGTGTCTCCTCTAAAGTCTGCTGCCTTTTTATTTAAAAATCTGAGCTATACAGATTATACAGGCAAAAAAGCAATGAGGAAACCCAGCAGTGACACTGACATAGTGAGCTAAACTAACTAACTAACATCTGAAGTAAACAATGGGAATGTTACTTTTGACAAACGGATGTAAAGAAAATAAGTAGACTGAGAAAGAATCTTTCTGTGCAGAAAGCTGTAAGAAAAACTACTCAAAGAATAATTATTATAAGCAAGGTAGTTAGCTTTAAAAGTAGCAGTTACTGACTAATCAATTCTTGTGGTCAGTGGACTTATAACCCTTTTCCCTCTGATATCAGCCAAATGATAAATGATGGCTAATACTTCCCTCATGCATTTAAGACTTCAGTCATGATAGGTATCTAATAAGCTGCAGCTTGTGGCCAGATCTGAATTGGGAGCAAAATCTCAGGATGCTATTTAAGAGAGCAAGCAATCTTCCTTCATGGTCACCCATTGAGCTGTTAGCAAACTTCCTGTAGCTCAGAATTACTTGACACACAATTCTTCTCTAAAGACAATTTATTTTCCATCATTCTGATGCTCATATGGAAAACTTCTTTTAAAATTACCTATCATGTTAACAGTATTTGAAACAAACATATTTTAATGCTATTTAAAGGTAGAGCCTAGTCTCCTTCATAAAATATTTTTATTGTTTGTCTTTTTATTACTGTTGCTAGCCAGTAAGAGTTACATGCCACAAAATAGGTGGCCTTATAAATCTTACTCATAAATAAATACCTATTCCTTAAAAAGTATAAATTTGGCTAGCACTTTCACTTACATGGTTAGAAGCAAGACCAAAGTATGCAATATTTGGAAGGGAAATATTTTTTGTAGCATACAAATCAATGGCCTGAAATCATTTAAGATTTTACAGATTAAAATCAATTTCCTCTTATGAAATCATAATTACAGGGGACAAATTTCAATGACATATCCTTCTTTTCCTTGAAACTTGATCAGACATGGAGATAAGAAATAAATTACAAAAATGCATGTTGGTTTTGGAATAAGTTAGTGTATTGTTAATAATCAGGGCGCAAGTCATATCCTGAAAGTGAAAGAACAATGCCTCTGAATTTGTATCGTTATTGTTAATATTCCAATATTCATTTTTATTTTCAATCACATAGTTTAAATGAACATAGCTTACTTGCTATGTATAATGTATAAATGTACTACATATGTAAAATTTATAAATGTACCCAGACAGTGATAGTGAACTGTGCTCTTCTTGCCCATCTCTGATTTCTGTGCATGCATTATATTACTGGTATTACATTTTTTTCACACTGCAGACAAGTGTAAAAGATATCCAGGCAAAGTAATGCGATTTCATACTCTCAAGCTTTAAAAGGCTTCACCTCTTTTTTCACAATTTGCAAAAATATATTAAAAATTAACAAAGAAACTTTGTTTAATTTTCTGTAATAATTTTGGAAAAGTTGTTGCAGTAAACATTTGATAACCAATTTGTTTCTTTAAAAAACAGATGCTTCTGATAGCAACATAGTATTTAAATAAAAATAATAATTTTCTTATTTATATTTTTTTTCTTGTGATTTGAAGACAGAAATATACAGTCACCATGTTTTTGACAATGGATTGTTCAAACTATTAATCCACTGCATCCATGTGTTCTCTATTTTTATATTCTTAGTTGTGTCCAAATATGAAAATTGTTGTTTATCTTTAGCAAAATATAAATCAATATGATACACTTCAGCCATGAATATATGCTTTTTTAATGAATATGTCAAGGTCATTTTAAAAGATACTAATCAGCTTGTGTGTTACACATTTAGTCAATAATTAAAGCAAAATTGATTCAAGGCAACAAAAAGTCTAGTTTCAACATATTTTAAAAAAGATATACTTAACTACTGAGAACAATACACCAATAACTATAGTTTTGAAAATTAATTCCATAATGCATTGATATGCAATGTAGCAAGTGATTCATTTTTTTCCCCTTGCAGTATGATTTTGTAGAACTTTTGGATGGGAGCCGATTGATTGCAAAGGAACAGCGTAACCTTCTTGAAACAGAGAGAGCAGGCAGACAGAGAAGATCTGTTAGTCTTCATGAAGCAGGGTTCATTCAGTATTTGGATGCTGGGATCTGGCACCTGGCTTTTTACAACGATGGAAAAAATGCAGAGCAAGTGTCTTTTAATACGATTGTTATAGGTAAGTAGAGTATTCACAATATTCTTTAAGAATTGATATTTTGAATATCTCAAAACTTCTAAACTTCAAACTTTCTAACATAGCCTTTCTAACTACACATAACTATTAAACAATAAATGCAATTCCATGTTAATTACAGACACAAGGCATGAAGTGTAGTAAAAATGTGACATATGAAGCTTGTAAAATTTTATTCAAATATGTTAGATTTTTATTAAAATGTTTTTTATTTATTCTCTTGAAGGCATACATACATTAGGTATATGATTTCTAAGAGTATGTTAATTTACTGACATGTATAGGTTGTATAAAGAGGGATTTTTGCTGCTTTATTTCAGTGCACTGATTGCTGCCTGTTAGAATTTTCTTCTTTTGGTAATTTCAGAGTCTGTGGTTGAATGCCCTCGAAATTGCCATGGAAACGGAGAATGTGTTTCAGGATCATGCCATTGTTTTGCTGGCTTTCTTGGCCCCGATTGTTCAAGAGGTATATAAACTGAATTCTTTCTTAAATAAGTTCAAATAAGAAGCAGAAAAAAACAAGTAGTTACTAAGAAGCAAGAAAAAAGATTTTGAAGTACAACTTGTCAAGATGTACCTCTGCCTCTAATGCTTGATTGAAAAGAATTATGTTAAGTTTTCTGTCATGTTTTATTTCACAGCAGCCTGCCCAGTATTGTGTAGTGGCAATGGGCAGTACTCCAAAGGACGTTGTTTATGCTATAGTGGTTGGAAGGGTACGGAGTGTGATGTGACTACCACCCAGTGCATTGACCCTCAATGTGGAGGTCGTGGGATTTGTATTATGGGCTCTTGTGCCTGCAACTCTGGATACAAAGGAGAAAACTGTGAAGAAGGTAAATAAGCAAATATTGATTTAGGATTGAACTATTATACTATACACTATATTCCACTACAGCATATTATTGATCTAAACATAACATTAAGTAGATACCATGATGTTTTAATTTCAACAAAAATAAGTATTTCATTCATACATATAGTTAAATACAGAACTTAGAATATATATTCTAGAATAGTGAACTTTAATTGCTTTATTGATCTATAAGTGCAAGCTAATCTGTTTTAAGAGCACTGAAAGTAGAAAAAATTAAATTCTTGATAAAATACAGATTTTTTAAAAAATATTGTATAATCTTTATTAACTGAACAACTGAAATGACTGATGTAACTAGTATTAACACTACAGTTGTTTAAACCTTGCATTCTATCAACTGAATAATTACAAAACTCTTTCCACTGGGAAAAAAAAGTGTGGTCATTTTTGCGGGATTTATTTAGACAGAGAAAGCACAACTTTCCACTCTCAATCAAATTGATTTTATTGATCAGCACACACAAAGTAATACAATTAAGTCTCTGGAATTAAATTTTCAGACCATTGACCCTACAAGTGTAACGTTTTATTGAGTCAAATTGCTAAATTAAATCTCATCATCTAAAGCACATTAAAGGGAATTAAGAAAGATAGAGCTGTGCAACTCATTTATTTCCTAAATAGGCCGTGGGTCAACCTGTAACCTTCCTGCTTTTTTGGATCGGACAAGTACATTTCTAGGTTGAATTAATTTCTCTTGTATTTTTATATTTCTTTCTTTTTTCTTTCTTTTTTTCTTTTTGCCTACACATAGCCAAATTCTCCCTTAACAATTGGCAAAGAAGTATTCTGCTATTTGGAAAAGGAAAGCAACAAGCAACCTTCCTCCATTTCATGAAGAATATTAATTTACACAACAGACAAATATCTAACAAAACATTTGTAATAAACAGTATAAATTAAATAATTGCATTGTTCTCTTCATATTCAAAGATGCTGAAAGAATAAGCAATGGATAAGAGGGTATTAAAAATAGCATGCCACAACCAGGGTCTAAAAGTAAAAACTGGTGTGTCCAAAACTGAAATTTAATCTTGTTAGAAAACTGAAGAAAAGTATAAATGGAAGATGTAACAGGAATTAATTCAGCAATTGGGAATTGTAAAAAATAAGTAGGGTTTTCTGATTATTTGATAGATTATGAGTCAGTGCGATTCCTGTTCAGAATCTTCTGAAGTTCATAGAATCATATCATGTAACTAGGTGCAGTCTACCACCTTTTGATTTATTTCCAAAGTGACACAGCACTGAGTTTGACAGTATTTTCTGTGTTTATGCATTATATTGCATTTAACTTGTCTATACACTTATTCATATATTTCCTTCAGCTGGAAAATTACTCATTGGGACATGTCACAAGTTATCTAATTTTCAGCATAATAGCTTTAAAGTGCCCTTTTTTAAAAATTCAAAATCAGTATTGCAGAAACAAGGTTCTCTCCTTTGATGTTATCAAGCTCTTCAAGGCAAATTCAGCAAAAAAGAACCACTTGAATTTCCAGAAATACCTTCATTGCTAGCATGGAATTATAAAAGAACTTGAAAGCCTACCAAAATAGTTTCTACCTCAACCTATATCTAGCATAATTTACACAGAATAAATTAGTCATTTCTCATATTTTCCCCTCTCAGGAATCCTTTTGGTAACTGTCAGGCTCATTTTTTCTTGTTCCCAGAATCTATTAGATATTTTATGGGAGATGGACATTGTCTTCTCTGCACCAATCAGGGACTCAGAAAATTGCCCAGTATGTTCTCAGAGCATCCTAAAATATTTGTGCTGCCTAATCCCAAGCAGTGAAAAAGGAACTGAGTGTTTTATGATTCACTCTAATATCTGCTTCAGAGCCTTGCCATATTTGTTGCTTCAGATATTGCAGGTGCAGAATGTAAATTTACCACTCAGTACTATGTAGTCTTAAGGCTGATTAAGAGTTGCCCACAACTACCTACAGCCTTCATGACATGCCTATCTGCAAAAGGGTTGATAGGTAAGCAGAGGTTGTAGAGGTTGCAAGATGTTCTAGAGGGTAGGAGCAACAGCAGAGAAAACCCTCCTTCAGGACCCTGCCAGTCAGAATAATCAGTCTGACAGAACCTTAAACATGCCTTCTCTGCCAGCACAAGTGGTATGGGCCAATGCCAGCGGGGTGAGACAGTCCCTTAAGTCACCTGGACTCATGCTGTGAAGGGCTTTAAAAATGATAGCAACACATTGAATTGCTCCTGGAAGCAGTGTGCCTGGTAACCAATGCAACTCACAGAGCTGTGGTGTTGCAGGGGCTATTCTTGGGTCCAAGAATAGCCCCTGTACTCGCTGCTGTACTCTATACCAGCTGTAGCTTCGGAATGCTCTTAGAGCACATTACAATAGTTCAGACATGAGATAACTAGGCACTGAATGACTGAATGCAGGGAATCCTGATCCAGGAAGGTTGCAACTGGCACACAACACAAAGTTGTGCAAAGGCTCCTCTAACCACAACTGCCACCTGTTCCTCAAACAGGAGTCGCAAGTCCAGGAGAACACCAAATTACAGACGGAGTCTTTCTTGGCAGTGCTACCCCATCCAGAGTCAAAGATGACAAAGCCCCAGATCCTGGAGCCCTGTGTACCCAAAGCCATTTGGTCTTGCCAGGGTTCAGTCAGCCTGTTGTCCCCCAGGCCTCCACAGTTTCCAGGCACTACAAGAGGGCAGCTGCAGCATCACTTATATGTAGTGTATTAACAGTTCTGTACTCAATTTTTTTTAAATTTCCTATATAGTTATGTGCTTTTCATTATTTTTAATTTAATGTAGACAATATTTCAGATAGATACATAGATACGTTACATACATACATACATACATACATACATACATACATACATACATATTTACATACCTCTGATTAGCAAATAAATAAAATACAAAAAATAAATATTTTTGCAGATTCAATTCTAAAACATTCCTGACAGGGCTCTGCTCAGGTGCATAACTGATATCATTTAACTCAGAACTATAAAAGTGTCATGATAAGCAAAAATGGCTGGTTAATTAATATAACTAAAACTGAAACGATAAAGCAAATCCGATAATAATTCAAAAAGTGGTTCTTTTGATATAACTTAGGGTGCTTAATCTTTTGCTTGCTGGATTAACATAAGGTGAAGGGTCAGATGGACATAACCAATGGTTATTAATCACAGTACTAATATGGACAGGGATTTGCTATCCTATTTGTTTTTGCATGTTTTATAAGATGAGCTGTTTTTGTTTCTAAATTACATAATGCGTACTTTAGCAATAATTTTCCTTAGTTCGTGAGCATCTCACCCCCCCAATAATAGAAAATATAACACTGATGAAACACACCAATTTAGAACATTGTTAAATATACATTTATTTAATTTGCGAAGGTAAAATTGCAGAAATTGAAACTTACAGTAACAATCCTTTTTATTAGAAATCAGTGATATCAGAGAAGAATGATAATTAGTATCAAGCTACCTTTACAGGTAGTACTTGATAGTTATTTAGTAACTATCCAAAGATATGACAATGAGGTCTCTCAGTAACATGATCACCATTACAGACACTAAGCAGGTACACAATAGGAAATATATATCTAAACAAGGATATTTAGTTTCAGATCAGTAAGCACAGTCATGATCAATTTGCTTAGGCATTCATTTTTTGTCCCAGTTGTAGTCGCTAAACAAGGATTACCTGTACTGGCCAATTTTTAATTCCAAAATAAATATGTTCTTTACAAATCTGACTTTGTATTGCTTTACATAGGGAGAGTTTTTCAAGCCTTCCTTTCTTTACATCCATTTTCTTTCTTAAATGTATTTCTCTGAGCCTTTCTATCATCGAAGAATTATTCAACTGGAAGATGCTTTTCCTCTGTAGATGAGTTTTAGCACAAAAAAATCAGAATCAGCTACAATCTAAATTGTACTTCACTCTTTCGGCATAGATTTTTATGGATATCAGGAAATTAAACATGTAATGGGGACATGAAAGAGAATTAGGACAAGTTTAATTTAATAGTGTTACCTACTGTTTCTGTTTTATTTATTTAAAGATTTTATTTATTGACCATCTTGCCTATGTAACTCTATCCTGTTATATGTTCCATGACAGAGACACATTTGTCTTTTTCCAGGCCTAGTTCTTAGAACATATAGCTTTGCATTATGTTATCCTGATGTTATCTCTGAGGATGAATTTGGGTTCCCTCTTTTCATTTTTCAGTACCTAATAAGATTCATTATTCATTTTTTTAGTCTATTCTATGTGTAATATGAGGAATATAGCCTGGCAAAAAATAGTGAAACTTACAGATGCCAAACTTTTTTTTTTCCAGCTGATTGTTTAGATCCAGTCTGTTCAAATCATGGTGTATGTATCCATGGAGAATGTCATTGTAATCCAGGTTGGGGTGGTAACAATTGTGAAATACTGAAGACAATGTGTCCGGACCAATGCTCTGGCCACGGGACGTACCTGCAAGAAAGTGGCACTTGTAATTGTGATCCTAATTGGACTGGCCCTGATTGCTCTAATGGTAAGAATTTTGGGGAAATTATTTTGTGCTAATAATATTAAAAACTTCCAAGACTCTGCTGATTTGATTAATTTATAAATTCCACTAAAGCTCACCATCAATGTAAATATTGACAAGACTTATAAGAAAGTTTTTATTTTCCATAAATACAGTTTCTTGTATCAACAACTATAGTTAACTTATTTACAGTTAGCATTAGTTGTTAGTTTTAACTTGTAATATACAATCCGTAGTACGCCCATTTCAGATCATGTGAAAATTGCTGTGAGCACAGCTGCCAAAATAGTATTGTATCAATGGCCAAATGTTTAAAATATTTAACTATTACAGTATTTTGTATATATACTAAATCATCAATAGCATCAACTGAATTGGTGTTATCTTAGCATAGGCTATTCTCCTTGTCAGTGCCACCAACTAAAGTCAACATGCAGGAACTGAAGAAAATTTTCTAGGTTTCCATTCGTATGATAAAATTGGCAGAAATGCAAACAAAAGCCTATGAAAACCTAATTTTATATATTTCAAAGACAACTTGAGGGATATTTAGGCTTTCAGAAAATATATGGGAACTGTAGAAATATGAATATATGTTTTGACTAAATACTTTTTTGGGGGAAATTTTGAAAGAAAACAGTAAGCACAGAAGACACCATGTGATCTTGATTCAACTTTCCATGTATGTGTTCATCAGTTCAACTCCACATGATCAGATCACCTTCATTCAGATCTATTATATCTTTTCTCTTTTTTCGTAGTGTCACAGATACATATTTTCTTTTCATTGATAGTGACTTGTTAATGTATGCCCTTTAAAATTTTACATTCATGGCATTCCAAGTCAAAAATTTTCATATTCCATAGTCATTATCAGATGGGTCAATAAATATTGATCTTGCCACCTGTCATGACTTAAATTTATCAAGGATTTTACTTTTTTTTTTAGAAAGATAAAAAATACTTTAGGTTACCAGTCTTAGCCATATCCATTTCACATATAGCATTCCCTGTTAACAATAGGGACGCAATACCTACTTGTTATAATGTATTTTTGTTTCAAATTTAATCAAACCTCAGTTTTATCCCAAGCATTCTTAATCTAAAAATTAACTTGGAAACTAGTATTTGATCATATTTCACCAACTAGGAAACTAATCTACTTTTGAAATTAATTGAATGTTGCGAATATGTTATATTTGAAATTATTTGCATCCAATCAAATGAAGATGTTTCGGTTTAGAAAAATTGTTATCCCCAAAGCAAAAACTATAAGCTGTTTTGGTCTCTTTTTCTTTGTAGTTGTCCATTAATTAGCTCTCCAATTCCAGTTTTTTCTAAATTAACCCTAATTAATAAGCTCATTACAGAGACTGGCACACCTTGCTTTAAAGCAGATCTGCTAAAAGCTGATAAACACCTTCTCTTTAATGAAAATTGATTAGACTGAGGAGCAAAGGCAAGTCTTTGGAAAATGAGGGTAATCTATCCAAACATCTTATAATAAAAAAAAATCCAATTCATAACATAAAACATGATAGGAGGAAAGCTTTGCAGGTCAGTATTCATTCTGACGCATATACTGTCAGCATACTTAATTGTACTTTGATGTTATACAGTACTTTGAAATAGATAAAGTAGTCAAGGTGAATGAATCTTTTTCAGACTTTTATATTTTTTTACACCTCAATGCCTATCACAAATAATTTCTTTTTGGGATTAGTGTTCTGATTTATAAACAGGAAATTGTTCCAGGAGACTTCAACTGTGTCCTTAGGTTATGTTAGACTGTATTTTTCATGGAAACAAAAGAAAAAGGAAAAACCAAGCATTTTTTTATGTTTTACAGAATAATATAGTTATGTACCCTTTATTGTTAAAGCAGTTAGTTGTATTTTCCTGATTCATAGTGAAATTTAAATTAATCATCCTTGCATAGCCTTCTTTTCTGTCCACTTAAGACATAACATTGTTCGTCCTCAAAAACAAATTTTCAAATAACAAATATTTATCATACACAATGGAAAGATCATTAACATTGTATGACTAAGACTTCATTATTCAAAATGCTTCTATTGATCAGTAATTGTAATAAGGCCTAAAATAAATGAAATTTCAGCATACAAAAATGCCAAGAAAAATCACAACTTAACAATTGTAATCAAGAGAAAGTTTACTGTATGAACATACCTTTCATGCCAATCTCAGATAGCCAACCCCATAGAAAAACAGTCTTGCCGCAATGATACAGTATAGGATGTTAATGGGATTTTTTTAAGCAAATTTTATTAGTTTTTAAAAACAATACACAAACAAACAAAACATAGAACCTAATAACATAAATGGTTAATGGTTTTTTTAAATGACCAGAAGATACATCTCTGAAACATTATTTTGCTACTCTGTATATTGCTTATACAAAGCCTTCATACTGAACATTTTTGAGATTATAAATGCCATGCATTTACTTAAAAAAATACAACCGTTGTTCTTTTTAAAAATAACACAGAGTCAGGAAGCCACCTTATCTTGAGAAAAAAGACTCTAGAATTTACCATTGATATTGATACTCTCAAAAGTGCCTGAGTCAGCTGAATTTAAGCAAAAGATTTGTATGATTCTAAAATCTGATGAATTGAAATTGTATTGTATTTAAAGTCAAATATTAACATTGTAGTGTTTTAACTTTGAAGTATTTAATTAAATATTTCAAAAAGTATTTGAAATATTAACATTGTAGTGTTTTAACTTTGAAGTATTTTAAAAACATCTTTGCATTATAATCCCATTTTTCAGAATATGTAACACTGTTTACTGAAAATAATCTACAAAAACTAATCTACAACAGTGTTATATATTCTGAAAAATGGGATTATAATGCAAAGATATATTTTTAAAATATTTCAAAGCTACAAGTGTATAATTTCAGACTCCTAAGTAATATGTGATTTTTTTTAAAAATGATCACATATTGCAAAGAACTCTAAGCTAACTGAAGAAATCAGTAGAAAAAGATATCGCTGGATTTGCTGAATAAATAATCATGTGTTAGGAAAAATATCATACTTGAATCACTTGAAATAAATTTAATTTTCAAAGAATTCATGTAGCTGGATTTTGGAGTTTAACTAATTATTGTGGTTTTTTCCTTCTTCCTTCTCTTTTCATCTACCACATTCTTTATTCCTATCTCAGAAATCTGTTCTGTTGACTGCGGTGCTCACGGTGTCTGCATGGGTGGAACATGTCGATGTGAAGAAGGTTGGGCTGGAGCATCTTGCAATCAAAGAGCATGCCATCCTCGGTGTGCTGAACATGGAACTTGTAAAGATGGGAAGTGTGAATGCAGCCAAGGCTGGAATGGCGAGCACTGCACAATTGGTATGTTAGAATTCTCAGTACTGAACTTAAAAAGTATGAGTCTTTCTGAAACAGAATATTGTTTATTGAAGCTTATTTCTTCAACATAATATTTTCATTTACATCTTTATAAAGAAATATACTTTGTAAAAATAAAAAAGAAAGCAAGAATATAATGTAAATAGCCTTTTAAATGCATGCATCAGTGGAACTTGGATGCACTGACTATAGTCATGGTGGCTGGCAAAGTATAAGACTGTAATTCTGCCCAGACTTCAAATGTATCAGTTTATTTTAATACTGTTTAACAGCTAATTCCCAGCTGTTAGCATTTCATTTTCAATTTTTTAAACCGAATGGCTACCAAACATTCCAGGAAGCTTAGCACAGAGTAGAGGCATGCTGACTGGCATGCCTGCATTTTTTTTTCTGAACAAAGCATGTCTTTGTGATCAGTAATGATCTTGCTTCCCAATGCAATAAAGAACTGGAATAAAAACAAATAGCTGCTCTTTTGTAGTTTAAAGGAATTAGGATTTCCCTATGGCCAGATTACCATTTGAATTGCCTGCATATACATGAAAATCAGTGTAGCTCAATAAACAACTTGATGTTTAAGGCACATTAGTGGGGAACACCTCAAAGGACTACCTTTCCTTAAATTGGAGACATGGGATTTGAGGGGCTTGGTAATATGTGGCATCCTGCATACAAACAGAGCATCTAATTGAAAATGAGGCAGAAAGGAAATTAAACATTAAACATTAAAAAGAAATAGAAGTTCTCACTTTGTACCGCAATTTGCAGTTTAATAGCACAATATGTATTGTTGCATTGTGCATGGTTAAAGCATTCACACAAATTAATATGATCATGGGGTATCCATGCTTTCTTTCCAGCATTGGGAACATGCTTACCCATTGTTCAATGAAACATATCCACATTACTGCTTATTTTTTTAAAAGGATAGTTATTTGTGGGGAGATGAAACAGGGTGAACCAAAGTGAAGAAAAGAGAAACAAAATGGCGCCATGTTCTTACTGCTAAATTTGGTGCATCACTTGAGAAAGCAGCAGCTCATAAGGCACTGGTAATGGTGACAATACAAGGCCATTATTACTGTTGCAATTGTATTCATGAATCCTTTCTTTGAACTGTTGGTCCTTTCAAGCTTATTTTCAAATATCTATTAGCAAAAGTCTGACCCACATAAAAGATATAATTGAACAAATGGAGCATATTTGTTATTCATTGTTTCAGAGTATAAAAATCAACATGCACTTTAAAGAATTGTATTTAGCGAGGTGTAAGGTATAAGATACACTTATACAGTAAACAATAAGAGGTTTTGGCTATAGAAGAGGACTTTCTAGTCATGAAGCACAGTTTTTTTGTTTGTGATAAATACATGCTCAGTGAATTGCCTTCTTTTAGGGATGCTACATTTTTCAAATTCTAAAATAGTAAAGGCCTAAATGCATGATCTCCATATTTCTTTTGCTCATTGTCCAGAAAAAAGGTTTCTTTCTGTATTATGCCTATAGACTATACATAAATAAATGATTAGCTATAGTTATGATCAGGGCAAACAGTACCATTTTTATATGTCAGTTTCACATCTCATTCAAGTTTAAGAATATATTAAAGAATCTACAATTGTGTAAATACATAGTCTTCTTTATTTCTGTTTCTGTTGTGATCATATTTTTTCCAATTCTGTTTTGAGATTTGGAAATGGATATAATATAAACTTAATATCAGAAATTACTTAAATTTGGCTATATCAGGTGCACATCAGAAGCATTAAGAGTATTCATGAGGGAATTTTTGTATTAAAATAAATTGTTTAGCAGGATAAAATATAACAATCTTGGTAGTGTTTTTTGTGGTTTATTAATCTGTATCTTCAACTGTGAAATCGTTCCATTTACAAAGTTAAAAACAAGCAAGATAAATGCTTGTGGCTTAAATATAAGGACATTTAAGGATGAAGAATTTCAGTGTTTTAGTGATGTTTTCAATTTAAAACATAGGCCCATATCTATCTATAATGTCAGTTCGAAACCATCAGTTGGCTTGTCTATCTAGAACTGATTTTCAGACATTGAAACTGAACTAACACTAATGCTTGCTAGAATGTAAAGCTTCAAGGTGTCACATTTTAATAGAAGTTTAAAACTATGTATGAAAACAGAAGATTATCCATTGATAGAATATGCTTGCAATGTACAGATAGTCCTTGACTTACAACCACAATTAAGCCCAAAATTTCTGTTGCTAAGTGAGAATTTGTTAAGTGAATTTTACAACCTTTCTTGCCACAGTTGTTTAGTGAATCACTGTGGTTGTTATGTTACTAACATGATTGTTAAGTGAATCAGGCTTTCCCATTGACTTTGCTATTCAGAAGGTCAGAAAAGGTGATCACATGACCTTGGAACACTTCAACCATCATAAATACATGCCAAGTGTCCAAATTTTGTTCACATGACCATGGGGATTCTACAATGGTTGGATGTGTGATGTGTGAAAAATGTAATAAGCCACTTTTTTTAGTGCCATTGTAACTTCAAACGGTCACTAAATGAACTGTTGTAAGTCATGGACTGCCTGTAATCACTTAAGTTGTACATAATGATTTAACTGTTAATTGCAGAAATATTGTTCTGATTTATTTATGGCATTTGTCAAATAAAGATTGAGCACTTGTATTATTTTAAGTGGTTAAAAGAGTTTATGTGTGTGTATGAAATTAATGTTTATACCAATTGTAATTGTCTTAAGTTACTATTATTCTAATAAGAAAGCTGAGTGGATTGATTTGGTTTTCCTGAAGCTTATTTCTTAATATTTTCTCAACTAGGACACACAGTGAAGCTAATTAGTTTGTATAATATAAACTGCCTGGAAAAATAGGAAGAAGCTGGAAGGAATAGATAATGGGTGTGTGGAGGAGGGTGTTTCAAGATTATGGCTACCAGCACAGTTTTTGGAAAAACTGCAATAAGTAGCAACATATAGCATTAAAAAATTAAGATTTTGAGAACTGCTGTCCTAGAACTGATTTGTTTAGCAATTCTTTGACTCTTACCCCAAGCTTGCTAGGTGAACTTTTGGAACATTTGTTCTTTTTCAGTTTTTCCTTGTGCATTCATATATAAAGTTTACAGATACATTAGTTGTCTTCTGATATGATGGATTAAAAAGGCACAAAAACAGATTTGCTATCCTATATTAATATGGAGCAGTTAAGAAATAAAACAGGCATTTCTATTTATATGATTCTTAACAAAACTACTTCCTGAAATTCCAATAATAGTGTGGTTACCAGTAACAAACTGACAATATAAAACTTTACACAAATGGTAAGAAAACAATTCTTGAGATTGAAAATTACAGGCATGCTGTGAGTATGTTACTACAAGGAAATTGATATATATGAAAAGACAGAATGTTTAAAAATACAGCTGGTCTTGCATTCTACAAGGTATGCAAGAAAAAAATGCAGTCTATTACAATTGTAGGTTCAAATTCAGAATTATTCTTACTGCTGCAGAATTACAAAATGATGAGTAGGCATTCTCTAGGAAAAAATAAAGAACTGTCAGCATGGAACTTGGACTAGTTCATAAAAGGACAGCATTTTTATAATAAAAGAGAAGGTCTGGGCAAATAGAAACATAATCTGAAATTTGAAAATACCAAGTATTGCATAAGAAACAGAAGATATTATATGAACTGAATTCATAGGATAATGATAGTAATTACAATTAAGGGAAACAAATTGTCTCTATGCCAATTTTCACTCAGGTTATGAGATAGTTTAACTGAACTGAACATAAAATATGTGTGCAATCATATTATGGTATGCAGTCATTTAATTAATGATTGAACATGCACACAAATTACAGTAGAAGGTCATATTCATGGAAGCTACTCTATTTGAATTACATTCTTCATTTATACTCCTACATGTTATTTTGAAAAAATCTTATTTTTCTTTATCATATTCATACGGCACCTTTGATCTTAAATGGTATTGTGATAAGACAGCTATCTTTTTGTATAATACTAAAATAATTCACATATATAGAGATACAACCATGTTAACAATATAATTTAATAAAAAAGTAAGGGGAAAAGTAGAGAAATGGCCTGGAAAAATATATTATAAATAAACTGTAAAATATATAATCAAATTGCTTTAATTTCTCTATTTGCCTCTCCCACTACCATCAGGTTAAGACTAATTTAGCATATAAGGAAACTCTTGCTGCAAATTAAGTGTAGGTTTATTTTTCCAATGTTAGAGACAATAATTCTGTTAGCCATCCTCTAAATGTGACAATCCAAAATTCTTTATATTTGATAGACTCCGTATATTATTGGATTGATCACCAAGAAGAACATATGTATCTTTAATGAACAATTATCAATTATAAAGTCATATTAACAATCATATTAACAATTGAACTTCTTCAATTAGTTTTTCAATCTGAATTGTGCAGTTTACAGTGCGTTCTGAAAATATTCAGACCCCCTTTACTTTTGTCAGTTTTGTTATGTTACAGCCTCATCTACTCTAGGTACCCATAATGACAAAGAATTTTAGAAATGCCTGTAAATTTATTAAAAATAAAAAATTGAAATATCATATTGGCATAAGTATTCAGACCCTTTGCAACAACATTTGAAATTTAACTCTGGTGCCTCTCATTTCTCTTTATTGTTTCTGATATATTCCTACACCTTGATTGGAGTCCATCTATGGTAAACTAAATTAATTGGACATAATTTGGAAAGGCACATGCCTTTCTATAAAGGTGTAACAGCTAACAACAAATATTGTAGCAAAGCAAAAGCCATGAGATCAAAGAAACTGCCTGCAGAGCTCAGAGACAGGATTATAGATCTGAAAAGGCTTCAATAAAATTTCTGCTGCACTGAAGGTTGGTTCCTAACAACACAGTGGCCTCCAAAATTTTCAAATGGTCACCCAGTCAAACTGAGCAATCGGGAGAAGTGCCTTACTAAGAGAGATGTACTCTAATCAAGGCATAGGAACATGTCAGCAACGATCCAGAGAAATTGGAGGCACAAGAGATGAATGAGAAACAAAATGAATTTCAATATCTGTAGAATCAGGCTGCAGCATAGCAAAATTGACAAAAATGAAGAGGATCTCAACGCACTGTATATGTTATATTAAAGGTGGAGAGAATTCTGAAGTGATTTATGTTGATCTAATTTTTTTAAATATCTCAAAAACCTGACATTTTAACAGGTGTGTACATTTTCTATATCTAGTGTAAATTGTTGTTATATAATATCAATAGACAAATATTTTAATCAGTGTTTAAGAATTGTTTTTTTAATGTTAAATCACTTAATTCATTTGAGTTATGGTATTACAGTTTCATGAATTGATGCAATTGATGGTATATCCGTACAAAAGTGGAAATTCATATCTATATTTTAATTATAACAAGTAAAATAAATCAAAAATAGCACTTTTCTAAATCTGGATTGATTTCAAATATATTGGATGGCGCAAGAGTTAAATTGCTCTGCACCAGCAAAATTTCCTTTAAAGCTTCTCTATGACTTAATATGTGGAATAGAGTACATTTGCAACAGTCTGCTAATAAATTATCACTTTGGAACTGATTGTTATTGAAACATCACATGCTCTTCACACAGCTGTACATCAAGTTACTCTAGCTTATTTTTCAGTACCATATGTCCATGGAGACTCAGTCATCCAGGTGATGGTTGTCTCAAAGGTGCTTTTTAAAGAGGCAACTGGACTTCCTTTGTTTTTGTTTTCTTGAAGATGTTTTGGTTCTCATCCAAGAAGTTTCTTCAGTTCTAACTAAATGGTGGGGAATAGAAAGATTTATATTCCTTGCAGTCATCTGGTCATTAGCACTCTTTCAGAGAGTAGGAGAGAAGCTCAGAACATACATGCACTTTTTAAACCCAAGAATACACTGAGGCAGAAGCTTGTCCACATCAAGGATAAAACACCCAAACACAAACTGAGCAATGTGATATAATGCAATACAGTGCAGTAAGAAGTACAGATTTTACATTGGAAGAAACAAAACAACCACTTTACAAGCAAATGACACAACATAGGAAAACAAAGCAGTGGTGGGATTCAAAAAAAAATTACTACCAGTTCTGTGAGCATGGTGTGGCTTGATGGGCATGGCAGGTGAAGGATACTATAAAATATCCATTCCCACTCCTGGGGCAAGGTTACCACAAAATCCCATTCATTCTGAATCCCACTAACCTGCTTTCCAGCTCCATTCTCATGTGCTGGGCAACCAAAGAAGACCCAGATGAACAGCTGGGACTCAAGGAAGCAGAGAATAGATGGGGGTGGGGCCAGTCAGAAGTGATATTTGCTAGTTCTCCGAATTACTAAAAATTACTACTACCAGTTCCCCAGAACTGGTCAGAACCTGCTGAATACCACCTCTGGAACAAACCCATTAGGACAACATTCAGCAATCCATCTGCATTTGAAAGACAAAGGCCCCTTTTTTGAAGACAGCAAAATCCACGTTCTGGTTTGAAAGAGGGGCCAAAGAGGCCATCTACATTAAAATTGAACAGTCCTCTCTTAACAGAAAGGGAGGGATGCAACACCATCTATCTCCTGCTTATAACAGAGTCCTTTCAGCAGTTGCAAGGAGGTTCCACACCCATTTGCACTATTCAGATCACTCTGAGAGCAGAGATAAACCTCCAAGTGGCCTTAATGACTCTCAGAAAGAGTGCTAACTACCAGATGACTGCAAAGAATAGAAATCCTTCCATTCTCCACCATTAAGTCAGAACTGAATAAGTTTCTTGGATCAGAAGTGAAATGTTTTCAAGAAAAAACAAATAAAGCCCAGTTGCCTCTTGAAAAGCACATTTGGTTCAATACCATGAGATATTTCTAATGTATCAGTCATTGTGCTTAATTCTTATACAGGTAGATCAACACTGACTTTTGTAGAATGTTCATTGAATTATTGCCTGAAAATCTAATTTACCATTCCTTAAGTGTTATTAGTATAGTGTCAGTAATTGTTGAAATTTTTGCAAAAAACAAGGTTTTTTTAAAGCTAACCTTAAACATGAAATATGTTTGGTAGAAATATCTTGTAATGGATATGATTACACCAATATAAATAAAAATGCATTATCTTTCACTGAAATTAATGTCACTGTTATAATCTGTATAAGGTAATCAGTAATAAAACAGCGCACTGAGTACCAGTTAAGGACCATGAAATTATTAGCTCATCCTGATTTAAACAAGAGATGATGGGAATAAATGGATTTAATATAGGCCTCTTTGCAAATTATAACTTCAATAACAATTGAAGCTAGCATATGCAAATCTAATGATCCAAAGATACTGATTTACATCTTTAATCGATGATTAATGAAAACTCTTTAGTTTTAGAAAGCCTTTGCTGAGATCTCTTAATAAAACTTACTGGTAAATGAAAACTTTGTGTTGGTATAACAACATATTGTAAACAAAATTACAAAACAAGATTTTATTTTAATTATTTATATTTTATCATAAATGGGTAGTGATTAAATATCAGTAAATTTCCACATTTTTCCCAGTATTCAAATTAGAGTTTCTGATTGTGTCAAGTCATTGTGCAGTTTCAACGAGTTCAGCATATTTTACCCACGGTTTAAGATACAGAAAATACATGTTTACAATTTTATCAGACATTTCCTATCTAGAGAAATGAACCTGATTTTTATAATAAAGTTTTGTGATATTCATGAAGGAATGCTTAAAGTTGAGAAGGTTATGTAATACATCATACTTTTTCCACCTTTTACTAATTAGCACAATTCTAGCAGGTTTTTTTCCATTACAAAACTCCAAAAGGGGTATTTATTCTCAAAAAGTACACATTCTTCAATTCCTTTGCACCATGGCATTTCTTTCAGTTTCCTTTTCCATGAGACTAAAAATACTTCTTTTCAATAACTACATGGTCCTTCTATGTGCAACTTACCTAAGTGGTTATTATTTGATATGGTGTAGTAGTATTGATCAGTTTCTGTAACTGAACTTTTCACATTCTAAAGAAATAATAACTTAGTAGGCAGTTTAACATTCTTCTTCTATTCCATCATGTTCCTTTTAGCACTTTCATGTTCCTGTTCACATACGGCAGGGGTGTCAAACTCGCATCATCACAGTGGTGTCACTTGACGTATTGGGCCTTTTTTTCCTCTTTCGCTAAAAAGGTGGGGGCCAGCCAGCACATGATGCATCCAGCCTGTGGGCCGCAGGTTTGACACCCCTGACATAAGGTATTTTATCCTCATGGCAGTCTTAAGGCACCCATTCTTTTTCCTTTCTTCTTTCATTGGCTCCATTAGTTTCATACCCTTGATCATAAACCCACTGTTTTGCATTTGATTGTCATTGAAGTGGATAACAATGTTTCCCTAATGCAGTGAAGATAAGATATAATCTGTTAATACATAAGTTTTTATTATTTTATTAATTTTTAAAGATTATAACAATTCAGATCTTAGATTTGCATTAAAAAAAGGAATTGAACTTGAGAAATAATGTAATCTATTTGTCCATTATTGACAGAGATCATCTTTTTCTTCTAAACTTGAGATTCTGAGGAATTTCTTGCCAGGTGTTCAAGCAATAGTCAAATACTATGCTTTATATTAATTTGATCTTTTATTTGTTTATTTATTCAGATTTGTTGTAGCTTCCCAACTCCAATGAACTGTAGGTAGCGTACAAATCAAAAATCTTCATAAAAAACAGATAAAATAAAAACCAAACAGGCAGTCCAGACGAAAAGAATCTAAAAGCAATTCAAAACAAACTAAGCAAAACAGCCATCCCCACCCCACTCAAAAAACAATAATACATTACCCCTAGGCCTGGGACCAACATTTTAAGAATGTTTGGAACCCTAGGAGAAAAGAGACCACCTTATGTCTAGGAGAAGTCCTTCCAGAGGGTGAGAGTTGTATTAGAAAAACAGTGCTTCCTCAATGTCACAAAATAACAACATTTAATAGAAACTGGAATGCACCCATTCTCAGCACATAATTGAGTGGGCAGAAGCAATTTGACATTATCAGGTATCCAAACTCTATACTATATAGGTAATTAACAAATAGTACCCTTTGGCAGTTGCCTAGGAAACTTTAATAAGTTTGATTCATGATAATCATTCTATTTCTGGATATCAATATCTATTATTGTGATTATTGAATAATATCCAAAATATAAAAAACAATACAATATCATGCATATCTATAAATTACATTTAATATATAATAAATAAAAATAATAATAAAAAATAAGGCCCATTTATAGTATGTATGCATGTATGTATATGTATATATGTGTTTGTATATATGTATATGTAAATTGCAACATACCATTCTTTTATCATTGCCAAACCTAAAAAGATACACTAGTCTTTATGTTAAATGGTAATTGGTCATTGTAAAACATCTTGAATTTTTGAAAAATGCCGCATGCCAAAATTATATTGCTTTTATCTGAAACCTTGATTCAGTTTCAAATTTTAAACCATTATTTTCATCTGTACTACTCCCATTAAGAATAACTTGCTTTGTTTTGCATAATTAGCTGCATATTTCACAGAAATTGACATTTCTTAAAATGGAGGGAGTAAAAAAGTGCCAATTCCCAAGAATCCATACAGAAAATAGGTCTTTCTGAGTTATTTATGAATTACCTGAACAAAGGGGTAAGCAGTAAAATTCCCTGTTTGTGAATCACACAAAATTATCCAAGGCAGCAATAAAAATGTTAATTGGAAAAGCTGCAGAATTGTTTTCCGAACTGAAAGTGGCAGCTATTATTCAGAGTAAGTAATGTGATCACCTGGGGAGATTATAAAGAAAAAACTTAATTTCTCCTATACAACAATGGAATATAAACAATTATTTACTGACCAGAAAGAGGATTTACTGAGGCAGTTGTTGTAGATAACTCAAAGCTATGAAAACAATGAATTCTGTATTAAGGGTCATTGTAAAAATGCAGGATTTAAAATCAAATTGGGATGTCTTTAAAGAGTTATATAATGCAGCTATACACTTGGAGTACTAGGCGTAGTTTTCATCAACATGCTACTAGAATTTAAATAGATGAAAATCTGAAAATGTTTTGGATGGAACATTTTATTTCAAAAAGAGATTATGACATATAAAATTATTTAATTTAGAAAAATATGACTAAGGAAAACTATGATAGAGATTATCATGTGGATATAACAGAGAGAAATTTCTTTTCTCAATAGCAAGTGCTAAGCTCCAATTTAGCTAAATGGTGAGAAATTGGTACAAATACAGGAAAATAATTATTTACCCAGTAAGTGAAAACTATGCTCCTACGAGATACACCCATGGCCACCAATTTAGAAAATTTTATAGGAGGATTAAAAAAAATCAGAGACACACTTACACTAATTAGTGGTCATGATGAGTAAGTATGTACTTTTTTTCTGAATCAAAGGCAATCTTCTGAATAGCAATTGTTGAAAGTGCAAGAGTGAGAACAACTTTTTCATGCTTTTGTATAGATGTCTATGAAGAACAAGGTATATCAAACTTTTCCTAAGTATTTTATATCAAAACTATACACTTCTATGAAATATAGGCTTTCAGTTAGCCTTGGCAACAAAAGTCACAAACCATATAAGTGCACTACAATTAAAATTGTTCATGTTTTTCAGTGGATGTAGTTGTAAAAAGGTATAAATCAGTGTATTTGAAATCTAGACATAGGTTTTAATTGATGAATGTTTATATGATTATTTACAGTGAGAAGGATACTGCTCTGAAACGAAGGACAATTCTTTTCATTAAATCACTACTTTTTCTATTTGTGAATTCTGAAAAAAATTCCATCCTTTATGAATGTTCTTAAATGTCTGTTCTTTTTCTTTTTTAATTCTCAAGCTCACTATTTGGATAAAATAGTTAAAGGTACTGTACATTTGCTCTTACTTGACATGCTTCCACGTATCTCCACATGCCTTCATATATCTTTGTGTATACTATAGTGGTCATTCCATTAGACTTGGCAAGTGCAACATATTCATACTCATTGAATTACAGATTTCATTCGTGTTATTTTCCATATGACTTGGAAAAGAGAATATTTAGTGTTTCTGTTATCTGTTAACATTTTTACTAAGCAGTTTGTTAAGTTTCACAGTATGTGTATAAATAGATTCACTTTGATGGTCTCAGATGCTGAAGATTACAAGTATTTGTTGCTTGTGGTGTCTTAAGTGTCCCAACCCCCTCACCTGGAAATTTATAATAGAAACATGAGTTCAGGTTTGATATGAAAGAAAACTGGGAGACATTTAATGCTTAAACTTTGAATTTTGCATTCAAATATCTTGACATATTTTGAATACTATCCACTAAAATTAACCACTAAGTTTTTTTTTACTTCAAAGAAAAAATTGTAAGAAAATCAGTGCAAGATGTGAATTCTACTTTACATGCAAAATTGATGTGAATATAATATTTAATATAGATAAATACTTCTTCATTAGTAAAACCACTAAACAGCAAATATTTCCATATCTTCAGTTGTTGGTAGAAGTCTGGCTATTTAATTTATTTATTTTAATTATCATCAGTGCTCCCCTTTTTTTCCAGATTGCCTTTCTTCTATTCCTTATTTGTGCTTTTTCATTAGAGTATGGCAATATCCAGGCTTTCATAGAATTATTCTTAATTGGATCAAATTGTCTGCAATACCTTAATGATAGGACAGATAAAGCTGTGTATCCTATGTAGTAATCAAGTAGAAAACATTATTTCAAAATTAAAATATATCCTCTGCGTGTGTATAGTTAAAAAGGGGAAAGTGGCAAAAATGCTAAAGAAAAAGAAAGCCATATATAATCTCAGCCAGGTAGGATTACATGACATCCATAACAATAATTTAATCATACCTGGCCATGAGGTGTTACTATAATTCCATTTCAATTAAATTATTGTTTAATTTGTACTAACATAGATAAATAAAGAAATACCATTTATAATTGTTTTTGTCTAATAGACATAGGAATAGATTCTCTCAATAATATTGTCAATCCCCTGGAAAGTATCCTGCTCTAGATCCCAGAGATATAGTCAGAAAAAAAATGGCACATCTTAATGTGTGTGGAGTAAAAATTAAGTTCTAAAATCTTATTTGTAGTTAGTGTTTATAGTTTTGCTTTATTTGCTTATGTGAATTGTCTTACAACACTCATAGATAAGGAATACTAGAATTTTACATATCTATATATAAACTGTCATCATTCTCATACAGGTCATGTTGGCTGCATGCCAGGTTTTCATCAATATGAATTGACAAATACTGTTTTTGATGTAATGTTAGATTTAAAAATAGATCTTGGATATATTAAATAATTTTAATTGTTTCCCAAATTTTCCCTCCTTGGCCATTAAAGCAGACAAGATAGGATATAAAGGTAACAGAACAAAAGCCTTAGGGAGATTGTCACAAAAAAAAATTATAATCACTCTCCGCTCTGTCTTGAAGCACGTCACTACCGTGTTTTTGTTCAGTCTATCAATGTTTTATTGTGGTCCTTATGGTATTTCATTTTGTCCGTCCTAAATACTCAAATACGCACAGCTATTACATTTAGTTGAAATCTTGTTGGTCCTGTCCCATCCGTATGCAGCCTGAATCCTAATGTTTGTTAGACTAGATGCTAAGCTGCTTCACTATTTCCTGAGCTTTGCTTATTCTGTGGAAAGGAATGTAATTTTGGCATAAAGTATAGTCATAAAATTGACATATACTTTGTGCAATTATTTAAAGCACTGTAATTTCACATGAATATACGGCAACTCTGAGACCAGATGAAATTAACATTCTCTTTTATTGAGTACTAAGGAACATACCTTCCTTTGAATTTTAAAAATACTTCTTTAAAACAAGGAGCTTAACAAAATCTACATAAGTAACTCATGATACAAATATATCAAATCATTCTTAAGAATAGAAACACTATTGTTTTATCTTGAGGCTATGTTATATGCTGTGATGCTGTTGCCTGCTGCTTCACTAAAGAAAATGAAAATATGCTTTTGTCTGGCCCGCAGGTATTTAGTGGTTTCTTAGATATATTTCCTACCTGCACAGGTAAGTGGTGTCTCAAAGTGTCAGACAAATCAAAGATGCCACTTAGTTAAGAATAAGAATCCCAGTTAATGTTGCTTGTTACTCTCCATGTGCAATTACAGTATTTGTGCTGTTCTGAAGGCCTGTTCCCAATAAGTGTCCCCTGTTTGTATTTTAATTAGATTGAAATATTTTTGCAATATTTAAATCACATGGAGTATCCTTTTTCTCTGTTTTAACAGAGGGATGCCCTGGCCTGTGTAATAGTAACGGAAGATGTACTCTTGACCAAAATGGCTGGCATTGTGTTTGTCAGCCTGGATGGAGAGGAGCAGGATGTGATGTCGCCATGGAAACTTTATGTACTGACAGCAAGGACAATGAAGGAGGTAGGTGTAGAGCAAAATTCTTGCACTGCTAAAAAAATGTAAAATTATTGGCTTCTTAATCAGCTGAATAAAATACTGCTGTGAGACTGATACAGAGCTTTTACTACCTGGGATGAAATACATGCAGAAATGTGCTTCAACATTTATTGCCTTCATTTTGTATGCTATCAAATCCTTAAGTGCTGGTTACAGCAAGCAAAATATGTACATCAAAACCCATTAGTGAACATTAGATTATAACTTGTAGTATATTTATCAAAGAGCAAATACAATAATCCGATGAACTTTATCATAAAAGTGCATACCAACAAAAATGGTTGTGAAATCCATTTTCAGATTAAGTTTTGAAAAAGTTACAGAATATGCTGAGAAATAGCTACATAAAAGCTTTTCCTTTTTAACTGCCCCTTATCAGTAATAGTATCCCTAATACTGCATACAGGCTGTCCTCAACTTACGATCACTGATTCCAACCACATCACTTAGCAACATAAATTCTAGTCTCAATTGCCATTATAAGTCAAAGACAAACTATAACTGTGTATTAACTATATTTTTCAATATTTCCACCAACTTGTTCAAAATTGAGGTCTTCATTATCCCTTTAGAATTCTCCCAACATTCATATTCCTGACAGAAGCAAAAGTATTCTGTTTTTCAAATTACATTCAAATCTTTATTTCTCTTTCCCTTTCATATGGGCCATGTCATAACTTCCTTTCCTGGTTTTTCAAATTGTTCTTCTCAGTATGCCTGGATAAAGTTTTTCATGTTGCATACCTCCTCCAGTCTCTTGTTGCGTGTCCTCTGTTTTTTAAATCATTATAGTTACATTTTCACCTTGCATGTTTAAGAGGATGCTGAGGTATATTTCTAGTTAAACATTTTGTTTTATCTTTATATTTTACTTAATTACATAAGACAAGGTGCCTATGTGACTTTATTCAGATTGAGACTCTCTCTCTCTCTCCCCCCCCCCTCTATATAATCGATGTGTGTGTGTGTGTGGGTTCGCTGTTTAGCTTCCCTCGGGTATTATCCCACGTCATTGTAGTGTTGTTAAAGTTGTAGCAACATTTCAGCAGAATCTCATCTGCCATCATCAGGCTTCTGTATGGAATGTGTGTCTCACAGCTTTTGGTTTCAAATTCGAGGCTGGTCTATTCTGATTGGCTAAGAGTCTAGGTCTGTGTTCACTGGACTTGGAGTTTGATTGATTGGTTTTCTGGTTTCTTCTGTTTGTTTTTGTGGCTTTGAATTGGCTGGCAACACTCTGTTCTTGTTGGAGGCTTTCAGTTGCAGCTTGGCTTCGTGTGAAAGACGGCTGCTATTCAATGCAAGCTAGGTTTCACCTGGGTGCCTGGGGTGTGGGGGGTGTTTGAGCTGGAGGCATCAGAGGGAGTCTGTCTGTGCTCAGGTGTTTGTTCCTGTTTTGGTGGTGTGGAAGATCTTTCTATTTGAGAGTGCAGGTTTCCAAATGATTAGAAGTCTGCTGGAATCATCTCTTCTATTCATGCTTTCAGGTCTTTTTTCAATCTCTATGGCTTCTCTGATGATTCTGTGGTTTGGGGTTTTCTATAGTGGCTAGAGTTTTAGTGCCATTGAAGTTGATGTTGTGAGCTGTGGTTTTCATGTGTTGGACTAGTGAGGAGCTGTGTTCAGCTTTTTTACTGCATTTTTGTGTTCATCTAGGCTAGGCGGTACTTATTCTTCTATTGGTCTGTCCAATGTATGTGGCCGGCCATGATGTACAGGGCAAGGCATATACAAAATTCGCCCTCTGATTGCCCTCCAACTCAAACAGCCCCGACACTGAGCTCAGAAGACTCCTCTGATGCGCTCACAACTCAAACCACCCCCAACCGAGGCACCCAGGTGAAACCTAGCTGCTAATGAATAGGCAAGCTCGCCTTGTCACAGCGAAGCCGAACTGCCACTGAAAGCGTCCAACACAAGAAGCAGAGTGTTTGCCAGCGAATCAAAGCCAACAAAACAGACAGAAGAAACGCAGAAACACCAATGCAAATCAAACTCCAAGTCGCCAGTGAACCACAGACCCCAGCGTCATAGCCAATCAGATTTATGGACCAGCCCTCGGATTTGAAACCGCAGGAAGCTTATGAGACGCACATTCCTATACAGAAGCCTGCAAATGATGGCAGATGGGAATTCTGCTGAAATGTGCTACATACTTTAAACAGCACTACAATGACGTGGGATATACCGAGAGGAAAGCTGAAACAGCACACACAAGCAACACACACACACACACACACACACACACACATATATATATACATACACACACACACACACACACACACACATACACAAAAAGATATTCTCATTTTGTAGCAAATTTAATTTTTCTAGCCTATCCACACATTCAGCAACAGTGGAAAACTATGGAACATTAAATATTGGACCATCATGTGCTACAGTCAGAATCTAAATATAAGTGAAAATACAAAGCAGATTCACAAAAACGTTAGGGAAGTAACGTATCTCTTAAGGAAGACAATGTAACGTTAGATTGAATTAAATACATGGTAAAACTCTGATTTCAGAGCAGAACTATTTTAATCATCTGCCATGATGCTGATTTCTAATGTTACATAATAGTGGTTAAGAATTTAAAATTATCATAAGAAAACAATACATAATGCCACTTATTACCATAATAAATTTTAATTTCTGAATTAATCAAATAAACAGTATGGACACTAGTTTTCCTTATTATGCAAAAACTCCATCCTGCCCAGCAATAGGTGTAATTTAGTATTCATGTAAATGATCCTGCTGAGTGTCATTATGTGTGTACAAGGAATTAAATAAAATCTATACTTTAATTCCTCTTTTATCTCTAGGTAGATAATACTTCTGCAAAAGATATTACCAAATTGTTGAATTACATTGATAGACATTAAAAATCTACCCTACTGAATTCAAAAGTTCCCCCCTCAAAATGTAAAATTCACCTTGTTATTAAAAAAAAAAATCCTAGCCAGCGAACCACACAAATTTATCACTGTTTACTGAGTTAAACATCACTGACAGGTGAAAAAAATAATTCAGTAGGAAAATTAAAATCACTGAGATGAGATGGGTGGTGTAGTATGTTACATCTTCAAAGATGCAAAAAGAAAAGATGGAAAATGGGGATAAATAAAACCTGAAGAATAGCAGTGTTGTTATTGTCACAGATATATCACAAAATGCTGAACAGTTTTTTTTACTTCTTCAGATTTTAAACTTTCTCATGCTAAACTGTAAGACAGATTTGACAAGTGAGATCACAGACTCTTAAGTAGCTTTTTCTATTGAAATGTGATGGGACTAGCAAAAGAAAACACAAATGTATTTATCATGCATTTCAACTATCACATGTTCTAGCCAGTTTATTTTAGTCCTACCAAGATTTTCAAGTGCTAAAGCAACTAGAGATATATAGTAGCATGTTTGAAAATGAAAATAGAACAAATAAAATAGAATGATCATAACATTTTTTCTTATTCTTCACCATCTGAGTTTCTAAAATCAGAATAAGAAACTTGAATTTCCATATCCTATTGTACAACTGTGAATTAGCCTTATCTGTACTGAGTAAACCCAAGATCAGTTCAAAATAGTAGGACCTCTCCCTTTATTTTTTATCTTGTCAACTACTAATTTAAGGAATAAAAATACATCAGAGTCCTGGTTAAAATAAAACTCAAACTGTGAGATGAGCAGCATATAAATTTAATAATAAATTAAAATAAAAATTACTGTACCAATGAAGTAAGACCCAGATAGTTTCAGATTCTGGTTTGTTCCAAAGTTGGTAAGTGTCAAATCACGTCAAATCTACAGCAGATCATATGCTGCTATAGTTTATTCAAATGGAAGAATTAGGAGAACTCATAAATAGCTCTACTTAACAACAGAGGAAGTTTATGTGTTTATTTGTTTGTTTTAATTAAAGCTATATATAGTGGCAAGGACGCAATGTGATATATATCATCTTTCACTGCTTTCCAGCAATATATATGTATGTAAATGTTGTTAATATTATTTAAGCTGATTGAGACTTAATAATGTTTTTGACTATTCTTTTATGCAGATTGTTTTTATCCATTTCTTATTTGAAAGGTTTCAGAAAGCTCCTGAATATTCTGTGCTTTTCAGATATATTCTGAACTATTAAAATCAAAGACATTAAAAAATGTTCAAGAAATGGATAACAAATATTTTAAATGGGGATAATTGTTCTAGGTGATTCTCATAAACCCTTTCAGTTGCAATTAACTGTATATAATAATCATAATTTAATAGATGTGAACATTTTAAAGTTTTTGTTTAATTTATTTTTTATTCAGAATTTTTTAATTAAAAAATGGAATAAGAATTGTTGGTCCTGACTACAAAGGAGGTATGATATTTCCAGAAGCATTTCAGCTTTAATTTTTTTTATAGAGTGGCAATATAAAATTTGGAAAAAGTACTATGAATATAAAATATATAGACAGATTTTTTTTTTAATTTGGATTCATAATTATCCATTACTCACTTCGGCAAACAATTGCTAAACTTCATAAAAATATAAGAAAAAGCAAAATGGCATGGTTCTGTACTCTGGTGAAAAGGAGATTCATTTCCTGCTTAATATGAGAAAAGAACCCTACAAAAATGTATCTACAATTGATTAGTTCAGAAGATGTCAATCTCATACAATTTTGTTATCACAATCTACATTCTAGAATTATATTTGGTTTTTCTCCATAGCAAAGATAACATATTAAATATTAGTTTTTATTTGATAAATGTTTTAAATTTTGTCTTCAGTTTCAAAAAGACAAATTTCAGTTTATCCCACTATGCATCTTAAGAATCAATATGCCAGATACCAAATTTAGGTAAAAACAGATTATAAAAAGAGCATGTTTTTCACAGCAAACCAGAACAATTTATTGTACATATTTCCTTCTCTTTACTTTGAGGCCAGGCTTAGACTGAACCTGATACTGGTTCAGTTGTTAGTGATAACTGTAGGAACTGTAGTCTTAGTCTTCTGTGTTCTGTAAATTTTGCAAGCCTATGAGTTTCCAGCAAAGTTTTTTCATTTTCTTTCATCTTTCCTTATTATTTTCCCTTCTTTATTACCTATCTCTTTCTTTCTTGAAGATGTGATACAAGCAAGTCCATTCAAATTGAAGAACTTTTGTGATAGCTGTGGTAAACAGAGCTCAACTCCACAGTATACCAATGGTCTACTTTGTTTCTCCACCAATTCTAACTCTAAGGACATGGCCAGCAATATTTAGAGTGGCCAGGCCTGTTAGCATTCTTCTACAAAGTCAAGTGGTTCTGGCCTTAAAGAGGGTGAAAGCTGATGATCCCAGAAGGCTCCTGGATTGGGGCTGACAGGTAGAAGCCTAACCCTAACCCATAATGGATAGACCAGGTTGCTCTGATAAAAAAAAACAACATTTGTTTGTCTAGTGTTATCCCTGCCTATCTAGATGTTAGCTGCTGGAGAGGGTGTGCTCTTATCTTTTTCTTTACTTCTTAGAGTTTTTTTGTTGTTGTTGTTGATGCTCTTTTCTTCTTAGCCAATGAAGCTCATAGAAAACACACTGAGGACACTACAGTTAAACTGCGAGCTTCATATATTCTCTTTTATTTGAACATATGATATGTATTTTACAACTTATTCCTCAACTACATTGAGACATATATGGCAATTATATTTGGACCCAATATATAAATTATTTAGATAGCATAGAATCCAATCCTCCATTTATCGAGAATCTCCATTGTTTAATGGAAGGAGGGTATTTGCCCTTCCTTGTCCCCTCTTACATAATTTCAAAATCTGGTAAAACTTTAGGAACAGATATTTTGGAAAAAGGAAGGTGAAGTGACATTTTTATCCCAAAGAAGAGAAGTTTAAATGACTAAAAGTCTTCAAATACTTAAATGCTATCACAGGAAACATGGTATTGATTTATGCTTCATACCTCCCAAGGGTAAAACAAGAATTTCCTAACCATAAATTAAAAAAAAAATGGCCCACCTCCTGATTTGGAGTCTTCTTACTGTTGGTTTTCAAGTAATGGTTGAACAACCATTAATATGAGCCAGTTTGAAGATTCGTGTTCTGGGCAAGGAGTTGCCTTAGAAGATCTCCAGGGTTTTTCCAATTCTGATTCTGTTAGGAAATGACAAATGCCACAGTGCTGGAGCAAATGCACATTTACACAATATTAGATTCAGTACATAGTGGAAAGATTAATGGAAATGTTTTGGCAAAGTTTCTCTTACAAGCTCTATTCATAGATATTTTTCCAGAATTTTCCATATATTTTCCATATATTTTCAGCCTTAAAAAATATGTTTAAAGGTTTTATATAGATGGGGGTTCAAATTGAAGTATATAATGTACTGAATGAGACTGTATGCAGTATACTGTATACTGAACTTGATTGATTGATTACATACTATCCAAGTGGTGTCATCTCTTAGTAATCATAGATAGATAGATAGATAGATAGATAGATAGATAGATAGATAGATAGATAGATAGACAGACAGACAGACAGACANAGACAGACAGACAGACAGACAGACAGACAGACAGACAGACAGACAGACAGACAGACAGACAGACAGACAGACATTGGCACTGTAACTGAGTCCATTAGTCTTTTTATCTGGGTACATCTGATTCATTTATCAATAGGCATGTAGGGATACATCAATAGGGATATATCAAAAGGCATGTAATAATTTGCATGTATTATTACTCTTGTGGTTAAATTTTATAGAGCTTGCTTTCCTGTTTTCAGATAAGTATCCTTTTAAATGTAAGGAGAAACTTTTTATTCTCACTGTCATTATCTTAAAGAACTGAGATTGAAGTTTCAGAAGTGGGTTTTTTTCCCAAAACATTATGCATTCTATGTTTTTCATTGAAAATAAAAAATATCATCCACACTATTTTTTTAACATAAGAGACTAAATCAAATGTAATTCTGGGATTTTAATAAGCTGCTTGAAATAAATAGAGATATGTAGATTTTTCATAGTGTTTCACAATGAATTTTAAGTCATAAACTGATAGTGGGAAGTTACTTCTGTGAAAACACCCATTATAGGGTTGTGTAAGTTAAGCTATTTCAGTTTATTCAAAAATCTGATTAAAATATTATTTTTACCATTATAAATGAACACAGTGACACTACAATTAATCTTTTATATAATATCTGTAAGAGCAGGTTAATTTAGCATGTTTTCATTGGCGCCATTTAACTTAGTTAACAGCTAGGAACTTTTAAAAGCAGCTTCTGCTACATTTTTAATCTTGAGTAGTAAATGTCTTCAGTCAGAACTTTCAATTTTTAATAAAAATCCACCTTCGTGGCAACAGTTCACTGGCAATTCTTGCACTGAAATGCTCTCAAAGAAACAATCACATTTCTGATTGGAGAATGAAACACAGGCAAGCTGAGAACATAAGAAATACCTGCATCACTTGCTCTTCATAGAATGTGTGTGTGTATGTGCATGCACACACATACACACACACAAAACACACTCTCCCCATTCAATCCTGTCCATCTGCAACTTCCTGGACAATTCCCTGCAGTTTTTTTATCCCAGGTTTTACTAAAGGAATTTGACACTGTCTCCATCAGAGGACTGAGAGAAAATGAATAGCCCAAGGTCACCCAGCTGGCTTGGTATACAACGTGGGACAAGAACTCACAGTCTCCTGGCTTCTAGCTGGTGCCTTAATTACTACACCATAGTTCTCTATATATGGGATTATACTTCTGTTTAGGAATTTTAGCTTATTTAATATGTGTATGTATGTGTAATATACACAGAACACACCTAAACACATAGAGGGAGGGAGAGGGAAGGAGAAAGTTGCAATATTACTTCCCAGTTACTGTTTAGTAGAATGAAATGGGCTAGGGTACAGTGCAGTGCAGTGGAATAAGAAATATAATGGAATAGAATATTCTTCATTGGCCAAGTGTGATTGACCACAGAAAGTAACATAATCCTAAAATACCAATAGTAGAACATAGTGGGAAAGATGAAGTTAATAGTTACACAGCCATACCGCATATCTTTAGACATAAGACAATGCTATGGGAATTCGGTATTCAGTAGAGTGATGGCACAAGGGGAAATAACTGTCCCTGTGTCTAGTTGTTTTAACATGCAGTGCCCTATAGCTGTAATCCTGAGAGGAGAAATTGAAAGAGTTTGTGTCTAAGATGCGATGGGTTTATCAATATTTTCAGCTGTCTTACTGGTTCATGCAGTATACAGGTCCTCAACGGAAGGCAAGCTGGTTGCAATTTTTTTTTCTGCAGTCCTGACTGTACCTGTCCTGTTTAGTTGCTGTACCAAACCAGATAGTTATAGAAGTACAGATGACAGATTCAATAATTCCTCTGTAGGGTTGGATCAGGAGCTCCTTGGGCAGTCTGAGCTTTCTCAGTTGATGCAGGAAGTACATTTTTCATTGTGTTTTTTAAATGATGGTTTTAATGTTACATGTCCATTTCAAGTCCTGGGAAATTATAAAACGCAGAAATTTTAAGGTCTTTACTGTTAATATTGTAAGACGTGGTAGAATATCAGGGCTCTTCATAAAATCAACTCTCATCTCTACTGTTTTAAATGGGTTCAGCTCCAGATTGTTCTGACTACACCATAGGGCCAGTTGTTCAACCTCCTGTCTGCATACAAATTCATCACAGTCTCAAATGAGACTAATGACTTTTGTATCATCTGCAACCTTCAGTACGTTATTGGAGGAATCCTTCAAGATGCAGTCATTGGTATAGAGAGAAAAGAGTAATGGACAGAGCACACAGTTTGGGGAGGAGGCGCTTCTGTGCTAATTGTTTGAGTATTGAATGTGATTTTAACTGCTGCTTTCTATCTGCTGGAAAGCATATAATCCACCTACAAATGTGGTCAGGCCCAGCTAGCAGAGTCAGTTTGGAGATAGGAGTTTTTGCAATAATGGTACTGAATGCCAAGCTGAAGTCTACAAAAATGATCCTTGCATAGGCCCTTGGGGATTCAGGGTGTTGTAGATGTAGTGCAGTGCAATGTTAACAGCATCATCTGCTGATCTGTTTGCACAATAGGCAAATTTCAAGGACTCTAGCAGCAGTTCCGTAATGATTTTCAGAGGGGGCCACACTAATCTTTCAAATGTTTTCCTAACTATTGATGTCAGAGCAATCAATCTGTAGTCATTCAGTTCTTTGATGAAGGGTTTCTTGGGCAGCAGAATGATAGTGTTTGAAGCAAGAAAAGACATAACATAATGCCATTTATTTTTATTTTATTTATTTATTTATTTATTTTAGTTTTTTAAAATGTGGGTGAAGGTGAGGGCCAGTTGATCAGCACAGACTTTCAACAAAGAAGAAATTACTCTGTCTGGGCCTGGTGTTTTTCCAGTCTTTACTGTATGAAATAGAGACCCCATACACACCTCTTTTTCTAGGATCACCAGAGGAGGGTGATAAGTTCTTTTCCATAATCCAAGCTTCCTACTCTTTTTAAGAAGCTCAACTTCTAATTCTATTTCATATTACATTCAATACAGCAATCATGTAATTGCTCATTAGAAAAAAAATACTAATAAGAAGTATTGCTGTTTTTCTTTTGACTTTTTTGTCTGTAGATGGATTAGTTGACTGCATGGATCCTGACTGCTGTTTGCAGAGTTCCTGCCAAAACCAGCCTTACTGTCGAGGATTGCCAGACCCACAAGATATTATTAGCCAAAGTCTGCAATCACCATCTCAGCAAGCTGCTAAATCCTTTTATGATCGGATCAGTTTTCTTATAGGACCAGAAAGCACACATGTTATTCCTGGGGAAAGCCCATTTAATAAGAGGTGACTGTATCATTGTAATCTTAAATAAAAAGTTAATGTCTTAAGGACTTTTTTTACATTTCTGATGCTCTATTCCCCCCTGCCCCCCAGGATAGTTGGAAACCTTCAAACTTTGAAGTCGAACTATGTGGCTATTATGTATAAAACTTCAGTTCAGTTCACACACCTTTTCTTGTTTGCCGTTCTAGTAGGACATTAAGGTTCTGCAAATCTTATTCATTCAACTGATTTCAGTTAGTGCTGCTGGGAGTATATCATACATGTGAAAATACTTCTGAAGGGAGGGCAGTAATGCACTTTTAAAACAAAACTCAGTGCATAATATAAATTATGAATTATTTTAGTAACACTGTGAACTCTATAACAACTCAGCGCATAAACTGCCTGTACAGGCTTTATTCAGCAGTTGCACATTTCAAAATAAGCTGGTAAGAGCAGGTATTCTGTGCCCTATTGAGAGAAAGTAGTAGTTCATTCCTATCTGGAATAATTTAGCTACATTAATCCAGCTTGACACAGCAATTGATTAAAAGTATTAGAGGAATGTTTCTTAAGACTCCCATAAGTTCTCTATTTTGCATCTTTCAAAGCTCTTGCTTAAAGAGCTTTCCTAAAAACAAATTAGCAAAATACTTTTCTTTGGAAAAGTTAGGTCCTGATTTTAAAACACTAGTACTAATTTATACATTTTTTTCAAATGACTCAGAATGCTTTGGTTATGATTCAGAAAGTCTTGTATTTGAAATCAGGGAATTGTACACAATAGTAGGCATTTACAGTAGTGTTCTCTTGTTGTAGCATATCGTATAAATTGAAAAAAGGCATACACACATATGTCCATACATACCACAAATTGAAATTCATAGAATTAATAACATTTTATTTAATACCTCAGCAGTATTTGAAGAACAAAAAAAATTGTGTCATCCATGTCGGGTGCATTGCTTCTTGAACTTTTCCTATTGGCTATTGATTTTGAAGTATTGATTTTCTGGTTGAATGAAATTTGCACAATCCAAATGTTTGTGCTCATGTTTGCAGTTAGAAAGGAAGATGCCGCAATTGAAAATGCAAAGACTCATATTCTAAATACATTCAACATGGAATTAATATTTCAAATTCAATAAAGTAAATGTATTAATCATACATAGAATTTCACTATAAATTACTGTATAGCTAATAACATTTTCATAGAAAGAAATATACAGGATCTGAAATAGATCTTTAGCAACAAAATATAGCTGGGCTCAGCTATATTTACTTGATGCAACTTTTTGTTATTCAGATATTGCATGTTCACATACATCATTAAGGTGTAACAGAAAAAGTCACTATCAATAAATAAGAATTTGAAATGAAGTTGAAATTAAATTGCATATAATGCTGTGAAACTAATATAATTTAATGTTTATTGTTTGACAGAAGTTTGTAAGATATCTGAATGATTTTAATTTGTGTCCTTCTCCACAGTCTTGCATCTGTCATAAGGGGTCAAGTATTAACAGCAGATGGAACACCACTAATTGGAGTCAATGTCTCCTTTTTACATTATCCTGACTTTGGTTATACAATCACTCGTCAAGATGGAATGTAAGTTTTTTGTCATGTACCTAAAATATAGCAGTTTTCATTCTTCTATCTATACATCAGAATCATCGCACTGATAGGTTGCAAGATAGTTGACTATCATAAGGTTGAAACTGGCTGGACTTTGATAAGTGACCACAAGGAAGAATCAGATTTATCAGCTACATTGGGAAGCAAAAAAACTATGGTTTGCACCAGTTTCAAACCAATGCTAAGAAAACTCCATAAATACATTCCTGAAGTCACAAGAAGTTGTCCTATCTTAGAGGAGTTATTACCATTAAATCTTAATTGTATGTATCAGTTGGAAAGGTATAAAATGAAGATGTATTACTAACTAATTATCTGATTTACCTAGGTTTGACTTGGTGGCAAATGGTGGTGCATCATTAACTTTAGTGTTTGAACGATCACCATTCCTTACTCAGTACCATACAGTCTGGATTCCATGGAACGTCTTCTATGTCATGGACACTCTTGTCATGAAGAAGGAGGAGAATGACATTCCTAGCTGTGATCTGAGTGGATTTGTGAAACCAAATCCTGTAATTGTATCATCACCATTATCTACCTTGTTCAGGATCTCTCCCGAAGACAGCCCTATTATTCCTGAGACACAGGTAAAATGCCATTTAAGTGTAAAGATCTTTACGTACAAATAATTGAAATATATATTTTAAGTCATTAAAATAACAATAAAATAACAATATACAATTTGTATTGGTCTTACCAGTGTGCTGGTTAAAAAGTTTTAACTTATTCAATTCCTAAGTATTTATCAATAGTCAGCTAATGTCTTAATCTTTCTATAATTCATTCTGATCTCTTGAAGTCTCATTTGTTTCATTTTAGAGTTATTTGATCCCAGTTCACTCCTGTTTCCTGATACTGTGTATTACCATTTTCTGACCAAACAATTATGTGACACTTAATAGTTAATCTGCCTAAAAGAAATATCATGTTTTGCTTGTCAAACATCCAATAAGCTACAGGAAAAGAATGAATAAATGTAAATGTCTTTTTTTTTACCCTTCTATGTTATTCCTAGAATATCTGCCTATAAGAAAGACTAATTTGAGCAAGTATGCTTACTGGAGAGAATTGCTTCTACATAATTTTTCAAAATATTGAAGAATTTGAATGAGGATAGTTGAGTCTCCAGATATAGAAAAGTTTTCATTCTTGGTTTTCTGGCAAACAGCTTTTCCACGATTAATATCCATCTACTTACCTATTCAGATTTGTCTGTTTTATAACTTGATACCCATTTCAAACCCATGTACATGTATTCACAAAAATACTTTTGAACCTTCTGATTACATTCTGCCTTAGTTCTTGCTTTGGAATGTAAGTCCTTGCCTCATTGCTTCAATAATATAATTGTAGAGACAAACCAGCATTTAAAAGATATGTTTGTGAAAATTGATGACAATAGGCTGTTAAAACCTTCTTTATCACTCTCAAGGCTATCAGTATCTTCATTAAAAAAAAGCTCTCAAAACTAAAATGGCAGCACATGAAAAAATAATGTCTGGTGAGATTTAAAAACAATGATTAAACAATTACCTGCCTGTGCTATAGTTATAATCCATATTGTGTCTATGTGTGGTCTGCAAACCTTAATCAACTTGTTTGTAATCCTCTTAGTTGTTTGGCTCAAGTGTTGTTTCCAATCTTTCCAAAGATAAAACAGTAGCTTTTAGTCATGTAAAAACTAAGCCAGCAACCAATGAGTTGATTTTTTTTCCTCAATATAAATTAATTTAGAAAGTTTTTCTTTCTAGGTGTTTAGTTATTCTTTTCAAATATATTAAATGTGTAGTGTAGTTTTTCAAAGCTGTTTATTGGTGAAATAACTTCCAGATAATGCCATAACAGAAATGATCTGTTGCCAAGTTCAGTTTCTGGTCTGTTCTCAAGAAGCTGGCTAATAAAATATCATCACATTTATTTTTCACATTTCTGAACCACCCTTCTCTCTCAATAAGTAGTAATTGTCTCATACAGCATTACCTGGAAGTCATTTCATCAATTAAATTAAACTGTTTTCTAGTGGCATCCTATCACGATTAAAGTTCTCTCAGAATCTTTTACAGGTAGTCCTCGACTTACAACCATGACTGAGACCAGACTGTCCATTGGGAAGGCAGTCCTTAAGTGATTTGAACCTGATTTTATGACAGTTTGTGCCACAATTAAGTGAATCACTGCAGTTGTTACCGAATCAAGTATTCATTCAACAAATCTAGCTTTTACCATAAAAAAAATTTCTTGCAACTCTGACAAATATAGTATTTACCTGGCTTGATTTGAGGCTTAGAATTCTCTTTTTAGGAAAATTTTCATCTTAATGAAGAATCTTGGTAGCTTTATGGATGAAATTTAAACTTCTAATTTATAATGGTTTTTTTTAACTCAGTACCATATGAAATATAAAATATATAAAATATAATTGTAACACTTGGAACTAAATTCTATAGGAATTAGAAGTTACAAAATTAAAATTGTTGTATTTGTACTTTAAAATAAGGTAGTTTCTCTTTTACTAAGCATCACGTACAATACATATTTTCACTGGTATAAATAGAAAAACCTCTTATGTGAATGAATCTTGCCTTAGATTTGTCGTACTTTTTATTTTTTTCAAGTATTACTTATTAAATTCCATATTTTTTAAAAAAGATTACATTTTTATAAATGAATACCTCTTTTAGGCATTTTATCCCTTTATGCTTAATCTTGCTTTAGTCTACTGTTGTAGTGGGGGAATAACCTTGAGAGATGAGGGAAGACATGTTGCAGAGGGAATGATCGCACATAAGTGAGAGGAGCCCACAGGTGCTTAACAGTCAGAAAAAGAAATTTAGGAGGGACTCACCGTGATTGATCAGGTTGTTGAAAGTGATAATGGGAGATTTGTACTTTCAGATTTGCAATTCTTGTTAATGTAGCCATACAATAAAGTAGAATTAGCTCATCTGGTTCTGTTTAACAATTATTCTGAAAATGCCAGAAGTCTTACTGGCAATATATAACATCAGTGTTAAAAGTATAAATCACAGATGCCACTACAGTGACATCATCAGTCCCTCCAAAATCATAGCCAAAGCAAGTCCAAGAATCCAGGAATTTATAAAGATATTTAAAACAATATATAATATCTTAACATATCATATTTCTTAGATGTAGACAAAAGTAAAACTGAAGGCCAGTTTGCTGTGTTGAGTTGGGCTTGGCTTCTGGGATTCCTGGAAATGTACCAAATGCTTTAGCTCCTGATAGTGCTGCCTGGAACAAGACAATATGAGATTCAAGACATACGAAATCACATTATTAAGGTTGTGTTCTTTTCTGGAAAAAACAGTTGGAATTTTTTGCCAGCATAGTCTTCTTCCAATGATGGTATAAAGATTTTAGGTTGTTGTGAAATTAATCATATAATCTAGACAAACGTTAGTTTAAATTTCATGTTGATTAATCATCATAATTTGAGAATATTATTGAAGATGTACTATGTCAAACAGGTAAGAAATTTTCTGTAAAGTTTCAGTCCAGATTAATTTAAAAGAAAACGTTTTACATCTAATTAAATGCAATCTTAAATTTCATCAATATTTATATAATATGAATTTTCAATATTGCTGTATATGCTAAGGTTCCATAGATAATATTTTTTTAAAAAAATTTGCACTTCTACATCTTTCTAAAATTATTAAATTATATTTCAAAATTCCAATAAAACTGGATAGTACATCATGTAAAACTGAATAGTATATTACTATTTATTACTATTCTTAAGTGATTGCTACAAAATTAGGTTTACAGCTATAGTTCTCGAAACAAATAGCAAACTTGGATTAATTGTTTTTTTTTTTTTTCATATTTTAGGTGCTCCATGAAGAAACTGCAATACCAGGAACTGATCTGAAATTGTCATACTTAAGCTCCCGAGTGGCGGGGTATAAATCTGTACTTAAGATCACAATGACACAGTCTGTGATACCATTTAATTTAATGAAAGTTCATCTCATGGTGGCAGTAGTAGGAAGACTTTTCCAAAAATGGTTCCCTGCATCTCCAAATTTGGCTTATACATTTATATGGGATAAAACTGATGCATATAATCAAAAGGTCTATGGTTTATCTGAAGCTGTTGGTAGGTTTTGTTTATAAGATTCTTTTGAATATGCTAATATTATGTAATAAAAATTATATTCAATAGTATAATTCATGGTGGATACATTATATAGAAAACAAACACAAAATTATTCTGTAAGTTAAATACAATATTGCAATCTGTTGTACAAACCAAATGTAATTTTTATATACAAATACAGACATATGAAAGGAATAATATTGATTTTGTAACTATTGCATTGGTTGTAATAAACTATTATTTTTACATTGAGGAAAGGAAGAGTTAGAAATAACTGCATTAAGCATATCATTTCTAACACTAACTTACACAAAGAAATGTACATTTGTTTTTGCAGAAAAAAACTGATGTGGCCATGGTGTTTTCAAAATTGCCTGAAATTTGCTATTCAGCATCTGATACACATGGAGCCATAAACTTATTTCAAGGAAACATCAATATATCAATATATGAGAGCTTTTAGTTTTAATTATTCAGTACATTAATTTAATCTTCAAATACTGAAAAATGCTAATAAAATGTCCAGAACTGAAAATAAGCAAACCCAAGATTTCTGAATATGCAAATAAACAGTTGCTTACACATTTATTCATTCCGTTCATACCATTCCTTCCTTCTAGGAGCTTATAGTAGACTATATCATGCTCCCTTCTCCAGTGTTCTTATAATAATGATGTAGTGATAGATGGTCTATGCAATTGTGAAACTCCAAAATGTCCAATGAATATCCACAGCTGGATCCTTCTAGCCCTAATCCATCATTTTAATTTATGTATGTAGCACAGTTATTCCATGCATATAAATGAGGTGAAAAAAGTTTTATGTAAAGTCATTCTAGCATAAGATTATGTTGAAGTCTTTCTAAAGTAAGACACAGGAGATGACAAACAGTAGAAACGTGCATCCATATTGGATGTATTCAACAGCTGTATTACATATATAAGATTTATATGATCATAGTTACCTCCGTTGATAGACCAAATCAATGGGAGGAATAGACAATTTTTAAAACTACATAATTCACTGTACCAATTAATATTGACACAATTTTCAGAAGATGGAAGTTATAGAATTACAAGAAAACCAACTAAATGTTTGATTCTTTCAAACACAATTACTTTGGTCAGAATTTTTAGGGTTAGGGTTTTATCTGTTTTATCATGTGCAGGTTCAGATCCAACTTCATTCATGGAAATTTATTGGGTGAATTTAGGCCAGATGCATGCAGCAGAACCTAATTCATAAAATGGTAGGAAAATAGCAGAGAATGAGCTCATGGAGGAAAGGTGGAATATAAATTTAGCAAATGGATAAATACTGTATTCCACAATAACTTTTGCCGTACAAAATATATTGGTTTTCATATAATATTTTTGTAATACTTTTTATTGAATTAAATAAATGAGAATAGTTATTATGATATTTGTATCGGTGATTAACTGTTATTTCTTGATTGGATTCTGACTCAAGGATCAGTGACCTTTTCAAATGCCAACCTTCATGTCATATTTTAAAAGAAATCATTTAATTTTTTGAATTTAATTTCAAAATATTTAATTTCAGAATTTGTATGTACCGCATTTCCAGCTTCTGCTTGGATTTATATTTTTCTATATTATATAATTTTTGCTTTAACATATATTTATTTAAATGTCAACATTTAAACATTAAAATTAATCAGATCAAATAATTAAAAGTCTTTCATAGTCACTCTATATTAATAACACTGTAAAATGAAAATAAATTTATCATGACTATCAAACATTGCATTGCTTATAGTAAAATGATTATTTTATTATTTATTTCAGTCTCTGTTGGCTATGAGTATGAATCTTGTTTGGATCTAACACTGTGGGAAAAACGGACAGCCATTCTACAAGGTTATGAATTGGATGCCTCCAACATGGGTGGATGGACACTGGACAAACACCATGTATTAGATGTTCAAAATGGTGAGTATTATTAATCTTATAGTATTATGTAACTGAAAAGCATAAAGTCCCAGATTCCAAGTCTGAACATAATTGCACTTTTTAAAAAAAAGTTTATAGGCATTATCTTGGAGAATGCTATTATTTCTTCCAATAATGTGATTAATTCATTATTCTGAAACACAAAATGTATTGCTCCTCTCCAAATCAATTAATTTCCATGCAATATAGCACTCTTTTATCTGATTCTATCTCTCCAAACATACTCTATGTCTATGCAATGTATACAAACAAACAAACTGTGTGTATGAGAGAGAGGGAAAGAGAGAAAGTGAAATAAATTGTAGTAGGTTTGTAAAGGAATATCCCCTTCTGAAGAAAATATCTTTGTGAGCACTAAATTTGCCAACTTGATGGCAAATAATCAAATAGAAATATGCTGATTCAATAGGTAAAGTAAGTAAAATATTGGCTCTTTCCCAAGAGATGGCATCCTGCCCCTTTTAAATGGGCCATTAACCATGAAACAATATAAAACGAAGATGCTATCCAGTCAATGCGGTAACTCAGGTAAGGCAAAAGGAATCAGTGGCCAAGAACTTATTCATGCAGTGGTGTTTTTTTAAGTATATGTATGTTCATTTAATTATTTCTCTATTGAGTATATGCTGTTTGCAAACCAACTTCAGTGCTTAGAGATGTGCTAAGGAGGCAGTTGGCAAATAATGACTTTTGAAAGTGTTAATTGAATAAATGAAGTGACTAGGATGAATGAGCTAAAAAAATGCATTGGCTTAGATTAGAGAAAGTACTGTGGCAGGTTTTTATATGAATATCTTGAATGACTGCAATAGTCGAATGTTCATCTTTTCCTTGTTTATGTTAAAAGAAAGATGTGAAGGAACAACTTTTCAGTGTAATGAGGAAATGTTTAAATCAGCTAACTCTAGGAAACATGATTAAATTTATAGAACTCATGTATTTAAGTGACATTGCAGGTTTCCTGATAATCATAAAGGATATAATCATAGAAGTAGGGGGTTCAGATTCCAGTAGTGCACTTTTTTCCTAAGTGCTTATGAGCAATTGAATTCCATATAGAGTAAAGATAAGTCTGCTGTATAGTTTTCTGGGAAGGAGGGAGGGAGGGTGTGGCTGAGGTAGATAGATAGATAGATAGATAGATAGATAGATAGATAGATAGATAGATAGATAGATAGATAGATAGATAGAAAGATATGTTTAATAGTATATGAAATATTTACCTAATGAAAATAAAGTAACTTGGATTGTGAAACTTCATAAATATATATTTACCAGTAACGGTAAAGTATAATAATTATGAATTTCAATTTTAAGTTTTGTACAGTCAATGAAATAAAAAGTGACATGTACATTGCATTATTTAAATTAGATTGACATTTATAATGAAACCAATGTTACAATAATAGCTCACTGTTCTTGCAGCAGACTTAGATTGATTCATTAATCTTGATAATAATGAGGAAAGAAGTCTGTCCAATAAGCAGCATTAATTTGAAAAGTCTACATAAGGTACATATCTTCCTTCCCCACATTTCCTGTGAAGATCATAAAAAATGATGCTGGCAAGATACTTTGTCTTTTTCCAATAATTGTTGGTGCCTTTGAGCAGAACTAGGTTTAAAGGGCAGGTGACCTGCAAAAGCATTTTTGTTGTGTTTGACATATGAGAACGTAACTCCAAATACATTATAAAACCAGACTCTAACCCAAAGTAAATTATTACAAAACCCTTTTGCAATGTGAAATTGAGGCTGTCAGAAAACTGCTCTACAGTAATAATGTACTAATACAAGATTTTGATTTGTAACAGCACATATGTTTGTAGTTTATTCTAAGAAAAGAAATAATGGGAAATCATTGCTCCAATCCAACATTCAGCCGAAACTAAAAGAGAATATCTGCATGCAAATAAATTCTGCAATTCGTTTTCATATAGCAGACTGAGAAGCAGCTTATGCAGAGATGCAGTCAACATTCCAGCTATCTGGAACAAAAGAAGACAAACATAGATTTGGATTCTGTCCAGAAACAGAAGAGTATTGCTAATTGGGATTACACACACATACATAGCTCTTGTTCTTGGGCACACTTGAGAACCAGCAGTACATCAGCTGTTCGCATATGTTTCTGCTTCCACATATTTGGCTTATTATACATAATATTACAAGTGTAGATAGAAATAATTAGGACAGATTCATTGTGGATTTTCTGAAGATCCATGTTTGTCTTATTACTGAACTAGTTGTAAATATGAATTGTTGAGGACAGGATATCTAACACACTGTTAAGGCCCTGTCACACTGCCCAACGGATGCAAAACGTTTGTAAAAAGGACACAGCGGATGAGAAAAGTGTATCTATCGCGTTGATTTATCGCTTCAAAGGGAGCAAAATTCTGGCATAACCAGAGCAAGATAACACGGAAAGGAACGACAGGGGGAAGGACGCAGAGCGGATAGGAAAGGCAGGATGCGGTACGGAAGGCATCCTTTATGCATCCTCTAGGCATCCTTAAATGCACATCTTAATATCCGAGTAAGGTTCCCTGCGAACGTTTTTTCGGCATTTTAAAAATGCTGTGGATCTCTCGCACGTGCTTGGCATCGCTGTTCATCCTTTCTCTGTGCTACTAACGCTGCACGACCGTACCATTCGCGTCCTTCCGCTTCTACCCTGCGTCGTTTACTGCATGGAGCGGATTACGAGTGTGCGCGGATGCCTAGCGGATATGAACGGATGCTAACGAGATGATAACGGATGCAGAAGGATGTCCTGCCGTTCTAGGTGACGAGAGTGCAGAAACGGACAGCGTTATTGGATACATTTTCCGCTCAAAAGGTTTTGAGCAGCTCAAACCTTTTGAGCGGATGTAAAATTGTCAATAGACGGATGCTGGACGGATAGAGAGGAAGCACAACGGAGGCAGTGAGTACAGAACGGAAGCATCGCGTTAACCAACGGATGGTAAGTGTTTTTCTCCGTTTTACATCCTCTTTTCATCCGTTGCTGCAGTGTGACAGGGGCTTTACATAAACATTGTTGGAATTGAAAGGACAATGCCAATGGGATTCTAAAACAGTGTTTCTTGGTATGTGCTCACAAAGTTTATGATCAAACTATTGCTGAATTTCATTGGTATGTGCCCAAATACACTGTTCATATATTAATGTGAAATGCAATCACACTGAAATTTTTAGCTTACTATATTTAAAATGTATCTGGTTATAAAAAATTATTACAAAGAAAAGGGGGATCATGTTTCTGTTTTTTTTTTTAAAGGAATTCTGTATAAAGGCAATGGGGAAAATCAGTTTATCTCTCAGCAACCACCAGTTGTCAGTAGTATAATGGGTAACGGCCGACGGCGCAGCATTTCTTGCCCAAGTTGCAATGGTCAAGCAGATGGCAATAAACTCTTAGCTCCAGTTGCTCTAGCTTGTGGGATTGATGGAAGCCTTTATGTAGGAGATTTCAACTATGTTCGACGGATATTCCCATCTGGAAATGTAACAAGTGTACTTGAACTAAGGTATATTTTCCCCTAATTTTAAATAATTTTTAGAATGTGGTTGTGATGACTCAGTAGTATCTCTTTGTCTATCAGAATATAAAAATTCAAATAGCATGAAAATATTATTTTACTCACACAAATAGAAAACGGTTTAATATAACCATTCAGGTGGCCACGCTAATGGAACCACTATATATAATGGCTACAGTATTTTACTATCACTGATACCAAGTTTGGGTCTTTTTTTAGCCATGAAAATTCACTGAGTGATTTTGAGTCAATGTGTCTCTCTCAACCCAAATGATTTCACAGGTTGGATATTGTGGGGAAAAGTTGGAGGATGGAGATTGTTTATGCCACCTAGAGTTCCCAGATCAATCTAACTAATAAATTAATACATAAAATTAAGGCTAAATTCTTACCAGCAACCTTACCAATTTTTGTTCTTTTAACTTTTTCCTTCTAATACTGTTCTTTTTCCTCTTCCTTCTTTTGCCTACCCACCAAGAAATAAAGATTTTAGACATAGGTAAGCATTTTAAGCATGTTCATACATTTTGTTGAAGCTATTATTGGCTTTAAATGAGTAAATAAAGTACTACAAAAACTGCTTCAAACATTATTGCTTCAAACTATTCCAGAATAATTCATAGTAAGCGTAAGGTGAAAATTTGCTACTGTTTATTATTAATCAAATTACTTTCACATCCTAGTTTAACTTGTTACATTTTAAAGTATGACTCCTTAGGAAAATGTAATGTTCAAAACAGATAAAACAGTGTTTCATTATCTTTATATATTTCTGATCTGTTTTTAGGGTATTGGCTATATTTTACTTCAATGATTGCTATCTTCATTCTGCTACACCTATCACCCATCTCTTTGTCTTTGGGCATCCTCAATACCATAGTCCAAGGATCTTTAAACTTGGCAAGTTTAAGACTTGTTAAGAATTCCTAACATGACTGGAGGAGGAATTCTGGGAGTGGAAGTCTACAAGTCTTAAAGCTATCAAGTTTGAAGACCTCTGCCATAGACTACCATACTGCCTTTTTATATGGAATCCATATACACATTTGACTGCTGGGCATCAAGACTTGCAGTAACCCAGATACATAGTTGAGCATTGTATACACATGTACAAACATGTCTGGGTTTCAACAGAATAGATCAGAGAATGTTTTAGCACCATGATGAAAAATCTATATAAAATTTAATCTCTGGCATCTCAAATGTGTCTGAAGCTCTTAACATTGGAACGGAATGGAACTGGGAACAGGGAGAAGAACAGAACAGAATACTTTATTTGGCCAAGTGTGATTAGACACACAAGGAATTTGTCTCCAGTGCAGAAGATATTAGAGATAATCTACTTTTCTAACTTATAGTTTTTTTTAAAAAAAGTCAGAATTAAAATAGTTTGAATCCCACTTTTTCTAACATGTTTTAATAATATACATGAGTTTACCATTTCTCCAATCATAAAATGCTGCAAAAGGTAGCTTCCATTAAAATATATATTCCTTGAGTTGTTCTTTCTCACCTTAAAAATAGCAATATTTGTGTATTCACTTTCTTTTTCAGTGTTTTTCTAATGTAATAAAACTAAGCCAAATTACACTATTTTGTGCCAGATAAATATTATTTTATTTAAATTTAGATTTGTTCTCCAACCACACTGTGTAAAATTATAATCCAGAGTTGAATTTTATATCAAATGAAAGCTTTTATTTGTCTTTCGATAAAGTGTAAGCACATTAGTCAGAAGATATGATGAAAAGGCATATATTTTATCCATTATATTATTTACTGTAACCATTATTTTATCTTAAAAAATTTTGAAAAATATATTTTCCAGTTAAGAGGTTTCTGATCTTCTTAAAATAAAAATCAGAACAAGCCATCAGAACCTTTAGTGCTTTGCCAAAATCTGTTGACAATTTAAAAATAGTTAGAATGCCTCCAGTTTAGGCTTATATTGTAATTATCCTACTGCAGTAATCAAATTTTACTAAAACTTAAACATTACATTTTCCATCCAGATTTCTGTGCCTATTAAAATGACATATTAGTAATTATTCAAAACTTGTCCCTACTTCAAACCATAATTTAGTCACAACTTGTTTATGTTATCCTCTGACACCCTTTGCCAACAATATTACATGCAATGTGTTATTCTAGCACTTTTATATTTATATTTATGAAATGCTCAGCACTTTTTTGTGAACAGATGCTCCAATATCACCAAATCTATTGGATACGTGTTAGTAGTACATTTGCAAATAAATTAGAAATTGATCTGACGGATACTAGGGCTTTGTGTATTGGTAGGCAGTCTAATATTATCAGCTATACATGCATTCATTATGCCATAAGTTAGATCTATTGTTATTGATGCAGCTAGTTAAACTTTTGGATTATATCTTTGAGCAGCAGATATATATTCAATAACGTTATTTACTCATTAGGAAAAAAACTTTTTCTCCAAAATTGATTGAGCTGTGGAGAAAAGCTCCTTTATTCTTTTATTTCATAGGAAAATATGGTGGCATATTTAGAGGTTTGAAAATATTTGAAAAAAGGCTGGATTTAATCACAAATATGTCTAATATTTGAAATTACGTAGTGATAAGATGGTTGCTATTTGATCAGAAGAAAACACAATATATTTATCAGTAATATGGATTGTGTAGTCAGATGGCTGATTTATGACAAAAGGTTGAGAACAAAGGAGCAATCTAAGTGAAGAAATCCAAATATGATTATTTGAAATTAACATTTCAAATACATTAGAGATGTCATAGAATTATACACAATTATAGAGTTAAAACAAAAAGATCACAAAACAATTAATTTGATTCAAATTTTAAGACAAATGACAATCTATGTGCCTCTCCAACTAGATCACTCGTTCTCAAAGTATAGTCTTTGCCGAATCAATTATTTTAAAATTTCCCTGTTTTCTAAAAACAGTAATTATCAATAGATATAGCCCATATAAACCAAAGCTTTTTGGAGATCTTATTATTTTTTTAGAATGTAAAAGGATACCAAATGTTCAAGAACCGCTGAATTAGACAAACAAAAATGTGAAATGGGATTATAATCATACTAAAAAAAACTTGTTTTCTTTTTTGCAGTAGTAATCCCGCTCATAGATACTATCTTGCAACTGATCCAGTCACAGGAGAATTGTATGTTTCTGATACAAATACAAGACGGATTTATCGTCCAAAATCACTTACAGGAGCAAAAGATCTGACAAAAAATGCTGATGTGGTAGCAGGGACTGGAGAACAGTGCCTTCCATTTGATGAAGCACGATGTGGCGATGGCGGCAAGGCTGTAGAAGCTACTCTGATGAGTCCTAAAGGTGGAGGAAATTGAAAATTTATGAAGAAAAAAATATACAATATTAGTCAGCACTCATGATAACATTTAACACTATCTAGTTGTTGATTCAATCCTGTACTTATATTTTGTTTTCTGAATGGAAGAACCTTCCAAAACTAAAGTGGCAAAAATGAAGTCTTTGATTTCCTATCATTGATAATTTGTTTTTCATTATCATGCATTTTGAATATTTTTGCCTTCTACCAGGGATGTACATGGAAACCTGGAATGATACCTAAAAGATGGCATGTATATGATGCCATAATCATAATTATATGATTATAATTATATACTTGCATCATAAATGTGTTGCAAGTATGTAAATCATGTCAATTGCATGATTGCATTATTATGCGTATATCATCATTTGTCCATCTGTATGCATGCTATAAAGACTTTGTATCCAGGGAATCATGAAGGGTTCAATTTATATTTAGACACAGTGCTAAACAAACTGCAACAAGCAATGTTTTATTTTCATACATGATATTCCAGCAATACTAGATATATCTTGTTAGAACACAGTTCTATTAAATCTTTAGAATCATTCTTGGTGTTTCATGAAAAGACATTAAAAATAGTGTATAAATAGAACAGGAAAAATGTTGATTGTTATAATTTGAAATAAAATCATATAGTATATCCTCGCTTGTTTGTTTTACTGAAGGAGTGGCAGTAGATAAAAATGGATTAATCTATTTTGTTGATGGGACTATGATCAGGAAAGTGGACCAAAATGGAATAATATCAACATTACTTGGTTCAAATGATCTGACCTCCGCGCGACCATTAACATGTGACACCAGCATGCATATCAGCCAGGTACTTTTAATGAAGATTTCTTTTTTTTTTCTTTTGAGATAAGCCATTTTCTCTTGAAACAGCCTGTATAGTTCACACAATAACAACATCAGTATCTTCTTTATTGCATCTTCACAAATGAAAAAATAAGTACAGGTCTAAATGAATAGATTATTCATTCATTCATCCATCCAGGTCTATTCATTCACATGTCTTTTCAGCAAATAAAACTCTTGGCAGGAGACAAGGAAAGAAAGAGGGTTTTTAAAGATTTTTATGGAATGTTCTTATGCTTGCATTTATTTATGCCTTCTGTCTGTGAATTCCAGACAATTAAAAAAACTCAGCAATAAATTTTGTGTTAAGATATTGATAGTTATTTTACCTTTGATCACTCCTTAAAATAAAATTTACTGCCTTATACAAGAACATTGCATTAATTTTAGTTTCCTTAGAAACAACCTTCAGTTAAACTATTTAATTTTACAAAATGTAAATCATTAAAGTGAAACAGTTATAAAAACAAAGTTTTTATACATTTTATAACTTCATTTGGGAAACAATTGAGAAAAAACAAAAACCTTCAAGGTGGATTGTAACAATTATTTGCATGTGTATTAAAATATATTAGAAAACTATTAGACTCAGATACATTTAGTAGAAACATTTATTCATTGTTCTTATGTGCTACAAACATTTTTTCTTTATTAGCTTGCTTGCTTGCTGCTGCTTTGCTATGCTGCAGTGGGTCAAAAGCTAATGTAGAAATCAGAACTTTATACCTGAAAGCAATTTAACACATGACAAAAATCAAGAAAGACTATCAAACTTCATAAATCAGCATGTTTATCAAAACCTATTCTTGTCTGAGCATAACTCAGATGCTGTATCTCCTAATCAGAACTATGATTGCGATGGCATAGCATTTTACAACTTTCTAAGAGATTTTGCTAGACTAATATTTTAATAAAAGGATCACAAATTAACATAATTTTAAAAATTGCCTTTTTCAGTCGAGTTTCTCTTGAATTTTCTTTGCATTGCTGTGTTTATAGGGAGACAAGCTCTTAATATTGTGTGGGAGTTAGACCTGAAGGCCCCATTTGTTTCCACAGAACCCCATTTAAACAACTCTTCCATTAACTTTTAACAGATTAACATTTGGAAAGTAGGTTATCTAGTCCAACTCCCGCCCAAGCAGGAGACCCTACACTGTTTCTGACAAATGGCAGTCCAGTATCTTCTTGAAAGCTTCCAGTGATGAAGCTCCTTTATTTTTTTTAATTCTTTCATTCATACAAGTTTAGCTGCTAAAATCAAGTTGCATTGTTTCCAGACTGTTCATTGTTTTTAATTTTTAGTTTAATTGTTTTTACTTAAGTTAAGTCATTTAAATTGTTGAATAACATCATTCTCTAGTAATTCCATGCAATGAAAAGAAAACAGACAAGTATTCCAAAAGTAGCAACGAGAGCTATTTTAAATTTCATCCAGAAAATGTATGTGGCTGAAGCCAGGTTAACTAAAGTGTTAATAAATTGTTCTTTTTTTGATAAGGTACGTCTAGAGTGGCCAACAGATTTAGCTATCAACCCAATGGATAACTCCATATATGTGCTGGATAACAACGTGGTGCTTCAAATTACAGAAAATCGGCAAGTCCGTATAGCTGCTGGAAGGCCAATGCACTGCCAGGTTCCTGGAGTGGAATATACAGTAGGAAAACATGCAGTACAAACTACCTTAGAATCAGCCACAGCTATTTCTTTATCTTATAATGGGGTGCTTTACATTACAGAAACAGATGAAAAAAAGATAAACAGAATAAGACAAGTAACAACTGATGGAGAAATCTCATTAGTAGCTGGGATACCTTCTGAATGTGACTGCAAAAATGATGTTAACTGTGACTGCTATCAAAATGGTGATGGCTATGCTAAAGATGCCAAACTCAGTGCCCCTTCTTCCTTAGCTGTATCACCCGATGGAACACTGTATATTGCAGATCTTGGAAATATTCGAATAAGAGCTGTGTCAAAAAATAAACCATTGCTAAATTCCATGAACTTTTATGAAGTTGCCTCTCCAACTGATCAGGAGCTCTATATCTTTGATGTTAATGGCACTCATCAGTACACAATGAGTTTAGTCACAGGAGACTATCTGTACAATTTTAGCTACAGTAATGACAATGATATAACTGCAGTTACTGATAGCAATGGAAATACCCTTCGTATTAGGCGTGACCCCAATCGGATGCCAGTAAGGGTAGTATCTCCTGACAATCAAGTCATCTGGTTAACCATAGGAACCAACGGTTGCTTAAAAAATATGATAGCACAAGGACAGGAATTAGTCTTGTTTACATATCATGGCAACAGTGGACTCCTAGCAACTAGAAGTGATGAAATTGGATGGACAACATTTTTTGAGTAAGTATAAAATTAATGTGTACCATTTTGAAGCATGCACAGGCTGGTGTAATTGAAATTTGATGTATATTAATAAGACTGATAAAGCAACTAATTGAAGAGGAATTGTGCACACAAAACAGAATACATGATCAACCTGATAAGAAATCCAGAGTAATGTTGTAACCAAAGCTGATAACCAAGCTAAGCCAATCAATCCCGTTCGTGTACTATAGAAAAATAGCTAACCAGTACTAAATTATTTTGTCAAGTAGTGCCAAACTCCTCTGAGGTGGAAAGTATGAAAACAAGGTTTGTTGTTTCTTGTAGTGTGTTGAGCAGCTGCCCCTAATTGATTTCACTGGTTCTGGGAAAGTTGCTTTCCTCAGCAAAATGTCAGCATGTGTTTTCTCAGTTATTTTATACATGTTCTTATGAAAAGCAATTCAGATTATTCGGAACTCTGCTGGATTGGGTCCCAGATCCATCCGATGGATTAGATTCATCTATCGTTTCCATGAATAACTAGCCAGACACCACCTAGGAAACATAACAGATTCTGAATGGAACAGCATCTTTTTCTGTGTATCTCAGAAAAGTGCTATGATTTATAACTGACAATTGCTGTCAAAAGATTGTTGCATCAGTGTAATGTTCCTATTGCAAGACCAGCAGAAGAGACATAAACCTAAATGTCCAGTCTAAAAAGTAATAACGGAAATAACTTAGATTTAAACATTGCTAGGCAGCAATAAAAAAAGAGAGTGGAAGTTGGTTTTTAAGTTGATATAGCACAGGATGTGAAAGAAGACCATGGAATAAGAATGAAGACATTCAAAAGACAATAGAAGAAATTTAAAGGGCAGAAGAAGGATGTGCTATAACTGTAAAAATACGAAATTAGGTGAGTTGAAACATTAAACCGCCCATTTAAATAGATTAGGGAATTAAATAACCACTAATGGAGATATTTAGAAGCATATTGCCAACCCTATGTTAATTTAAAGAAATGAAAGAAACTTCCCTTTCTTTTCCAGTATAGCCACCAACAAGCATCTCAAAGTTCTGTTTTTGTCCAAAACAATATGACACACTATATATGAGAAAGAAATAATTGGAATCATTTCTTCCGTGCAGTTTACTATGCAGGCTGAGTCCTATAATTGCTCCTAACATTATCTTCTCCTATTATTTAAAAAGTCCATTTGATCGTCAGATAAACTTTTGTAGGTATGATAATAGAAAATGTATCTTGGAATCCGAATATAGTTTTTATTTTGTTATAAGAAGCTATTAAGAAATTCCTATTATTGAGGCATGTAGCTTCTTTCCAGAAAACAACTGAGGTATGATTCTATTATGTAAATCAGTTAAACATCCTTTTCAATAAATGTATGAGACCTGGTATTTTTTAATGCATTTAGACATCCACGTGTTTAAATAACATGAAATATTTATATTATTTTGTAGTAAAAAGGTGCATTCTAAATTGATATATTCCAATAGCTAAATATAAAATTAAGACAAAATATATGGAAAAGTATGTATTGATCAAAATGAAAATAAAATCTTGCTTTGATCCTATTTCACTATTCAAATAAAGCATATTCTGTTTTGACTTTTTTATTTTACAAACTATGTGCTGCCCTATCCATTTGTGGCTCTTGGCAGCTTACAAACACTGATATAAAAGCCAAAGTAAAAAGCCATTAAAACCCACTTAAGAAGGCCTTAAAAATTCTAAATAACTCTTTAGAACACTAGGAGATCTCAGTAAAATATGTTAAGTCCCTTCCAGAACAATAACAATTACAATAGCAATTGTTCTCACAATAGAAAAAACAGAATTAGCAAAAAGTATGATGCAAGCTATATAGGAATTAGCAATTCTTCAAGTAACCTGGTCCCCAGCTATATAAGATTTTATATGCCATACTGAGCACATTGACTTCAACTATGAAGCAATTGTTAACCAGTACAGCTGGTTTCTTATTTCTTACAAGTACCATTCATCATCCAAATTATTGCATTATGGAGCAATTGAAGTTTCAAAACTATTTTATAATGCCAATTTTTAAAAAAGCACTTTGCAAACTCTATCCTTGCAGAATGAGTGTACCTACTATATCAGCTAATACTGATAAAAGGTACACCGTACCATTAATATAATGTGGCTTTCTAGCACCAGTACAGTATCCAAGAGGACCTAGAAACTATACATCTGACCTTATGAAGTCTAGTCCCAAGAAAGGAAGCACTTATACCTTGTCTGAATTCTGGTTTGATTTATTTTCCAACATTTAGCTCTTTGCATCTTAGTGAAGAACTCTAAGCATGCAGTCTTGTTTCACAGAAAAACAGAGGTATAGATACATATACAGCATGCTAAGCTGGTGTGACTTATTCCACATCAGAATGCAGGACTACTTGGGAAGAGTTCCCAATGTCTCTAAAATAATAATCTCTTCCATGAAATTCTGTTGTCTGTTGATTTGGGGTGGTTTGGATTTGTTTGTTTGTTTTTTCAATCTAATGCTGCCATATTTGAAGGAATATTATTTTGTTACCATCATTGTTTTAAGTTTGGAGATGAAGGAAATGTCACATGTGCTAGGGGCCTGGCTATATGGAATCCTAGTAAAGAATTGTGCCTATGTTCAAATGTTGTGGCAAGCAACCAACAGAGTAAATGGAATCCAATTAAGTTGAGGAGATTCTTGTGCATGGATCTCCTTTTACACAGTTAAACTTTTATGATTTAGTCAATATCTGGACCATAATCTTAATTATTTTTCCAGTCCTCTATTCTTTTAATTTTTGTTCATATTTTAGATGCTTATTTTTATTGCTTTATTATTAGCTATTGTTGAAAATAAAGATTAAAAATAAAATACAAATTTATGGTCATTGCAAATTAGATTCATAAACAGCTATTTGAAGGCAAAACTTTCTAACTAAATATGTATCAGTCACATTAAAAACTTATTTCACATTTTATTTCCAGTGAAAAATCTTAAACTGCAGGAAATCCTTCCCATGTCAAGAAAAGATTAGAACCTTTCATTAAACATGCTAATTATACAATTTCAGCAACATTGAGATGCCATAGTAAAATACATGATATTTTCTTCCAACAGATGGGCAAGATAAACATAGTAAGTCACTTAGTAGATTGAGTTTTATGTCCTCAGCAGTAACATTTGAATTGACATTTAAATTAGTTAACTGAGATGCAGAAGGACCCAACTCTATTTTCTGATGGATGAATTCTATTGGAGACTGGGGGGTTAGTGTTCTGAAATAGGGAATTCCTAGCAGACAACTCAGAATCTCCCTTCATATAGTCTAGAGTCCCTGTAGGAATCCCCAAAATGTCTCGTTGAATATGAATTGTCATTTAACCTCACTGCTAAAAATCCAGATAAAAGTTTCAATTGTTCTGAGATTCCCTATTGGAATGCTGAAATACAGCAGTTCATGAACTATATGTTATACATAAATCTTTTCAGGATCACTATACTTTTTATCCATACACTTTTTATATCAGTTCTAGAAGCAATGATGTCCAGGTGTCATGACAGAAAAGTAACAATGCCATGGGAATAATCTGCAGAACCATGTTTGCCTCTGGTCTGAGATAGCATGGATTCCCCCCCCCCCNCCCCCCCCCCCAATATTTAGGGAACATTTTGAATATCAAAATTTTACCTCATTGTTCAAAAATGTTGGAGAAACTGTAATGGGTATATATAGTATTATATACAACAGGGGTCTCCAACCTTGGCAACTTTAAGACGTGTGGACTTCAACTCCTAGAATTCCTCAGACAGAGCTGGCTGAGGAATTCTTGGAGTTGAAATCCACACATGCCAAGGTTGGAGACCCCTGATATACAGTATATTTAAAATTCTTGATTAGAATGCTATGAGAGATTTGCATCTGATTGGTAATTTTCAGTAGCTTGACAGTAAATAAAATTTCCAGCACCAATGCTGCAAATGAAGAGTCAGATTGGTGTAATAGTTAAGGCATCAGAATTGGAACCATGAGACTGAATTCTAGCCCAGCCTAGGCACAAAGCCATATGGGTGATCCTAGGCCACTGGGCTAGTCACTTTCTTTCAGCCTTAGGAAGGATGCATTGACAAACCACTTCTGAGAAATCTTCCCAAGAAAACTCAGGGACTTGTCCAAGTAGTTGCAAAAAACTGACTTAAAGGAACAAAAAAAACCCCCTCTTGACAATAATACTTATGCTTTTCTAGCTTTAAGGCAATGGATACAAAAATAGTACTGTTTAGTTTTGAGACAGTAGCTGTTTCATGTCTCTGCTCTTTGCAGATGCTATGACACAAAATATTATTGCAAATAAGCAAAGAAAATAGGTCATACTTGTTCATGCTCAGCCCTAAAACTTCATATTAGAATATTGGCCATTTAGAATAAATCATTATATCAATATGCACCAAGCGATTGCAAATACTTATTTAAAATGTGCAGATATGAAAAGCTAATAAGTAGCTGTTAAAACATAAGATGATTTTTATAATTTACTTTAGGTTCATTTTATTATATCACTATGGCTGTATTATACAACAGATTTAGATTGGTTTAATTAACTCATTTTTCTGAGTTTTCACATTACAGTACATTAAATCATATACTAACCACACGGGTGGGTTCACGTAGTACAAAACTGACCAAGTTTTCCAAATTTATATAAATATAGCCACAAATTTTGCAGCATTGCTGCTTGAGCATGTTGTCTGAGTGTGTCTGACTCTTTTTGCTATTTCTGACTCAATCAGAATCAGTATCTGGTTCAATTTATGTATATAGTAACATTCTGTGACATTTTTTTCCTGAATTCTATTAATGCAAAAGTGGAAACCTAGATTACCAAGGCAAACAGAGCTAGAGCTGATTAACATTTGGATTATGAAAAAATACAAGGAATAAATCTAAAATTCGATTAGGTCATTGGAAGAACATTGCAGAATAGAAGTAAAAAATTGTATTGATGCCAAAATATGTCAGTTTTGGCCCAGGAATCATCCCAGAATTGAGTTTTATTCAAAAGGTTTTTCCTCCCTATAAAAACAGATACTAAAATGATCAGTTAGCAAATAAGTACAATTTCCGTTGTGTTTTTAAAAGCTGTTCATCTTGCAAATCATTCAACATTGCAATTAAAAATTTAAAAAGCTGTTTAATTATCTGATGCAAGGTCAGGTGAATACTATATTGTCATTCAGTCCTAATTATTTTCTGAGTTGCTAAATATTTCTGTAATTATATATTGGATTCCAAAGCAAGTCAAGTTTTGCATGTTAAATAACACATTATATCTCTAACAAAACTCTTCCCTTTCTTCCACATTTGTTTGGCTCACAGATTATTCAAATATGTAATTTCACTGATATGTGCATGACAGTTTGAAGGAAGATTTGATCTTAATTGTATTTTGAGAGCTATCAAGAGTAAACTGTGAAATCCCATTATGAAATAGTGTTTGATCTGTCTGCCTATTATCTACTATTTTATAAATACAATTATTTCTGTATTCTTATTGCTGTAGGTACATTATCTTGAATTTAATGAAGCAGAAATGAAATGGACTGAGCAAATAATTTTAATCCATTGTATAGTCCCAGATTAATTGTATCGAGCACATAAATAAAATAAAAGAACACATATCTGACAAATTAAAAATCATACACTATCACAGATTATTTAAAAATTATCGGGCAAATGAATTCATTTTCATAATCAGTATTGATTGTTGTAGCATTGAGGTTATAATACAGATACAGACTAACATACAGACATTCTACTGGAAGAATATAGCAGCAATAGTAATAGCACTTAGACTTATATACCACTTTATACCGCCCTGTCAAAGCGATTTACAGAGTCAGCATATTTCCCTCAATAATTTGGGTCCTCATTTTACCCAACTTGGAAGGATGGAAGGCTGAGTCAACCTTGAGCCTGGTGGGATTTGAATTGCCAAATTGTAGGCAGCTGGCTGCAGAAGTAGCTTGCAGTAGTACACTCTAACCACTGCGCCACAGAGGCTCCTATATAATATGGCAAAAAGCCATATGGATACAGTTTTTAATGTCTACCTTTTAGCTTTCAATTAAAATATTTTGTTTCTTTCTGTATATTTAATGAACATTTTAATTGGCAACTCAGTTGTTACAATTCTAGTAGAACTAGATTGTGTGTTTTTCCTTCAGGTCATGTAATTTTATTTTATTTTTTAACAGCCCTTTCGACTGACCTAGTATTGCAGCTTGGAGATACCTACTATAGGCCAGGTTTGATGTGAACCATACAAAATGGCCAGTGCTGCATTTATTCCAACTTTACATGTACAATTCATCATTTGAGATTTAAGGATCTGGACAACAGAATTGGAACCCTATGTCAGACTCCATATAACTGACAAACCAAATAATCAAACAGCACACAGATTTCAGAAGAATAACTGATAATCAGATAAAAATAATTTTAAAAATGATAGTTTTAAATTCTCATCCACATATAGTAAGGTTCAGTCTCTTTGAAACAGTTTCTTCAACAATCCCCAAATCTAAGCTGCATTTCCTTTTCTCACATAAGCTAGACCAGGAACCCTGACTGGTACTTGGCCCTCCAGGAACCAAGTCATGCAAGCAAGTGAAGCCCCATTCACATGTGCTCAGGATCTAGGCAGCACTCAAAACCACGCCTCCCTGGTCCACAGAAAAACTGCCCTCCGTGGAGCTGGTCACTTGTACCCAAAAGGTTGAGGGCCTCTGAGCTAGACTCTCCGTGCCCTGCTTCTTTCCCAATCTTTAATAGCGAATTTGATTTTGATAGAAGAAATTCCTATGTATATTCTGATAGGGTAAATATATACAGGTGTAAAGGGTGCAAAAATTCCACTAAATTTAGTATAGAAGTTGTGCCACTTACTATCCACACTCCTTTTCCTTTTCCCAGTTAGCCAATTTGCTAGCCAATTTGCCAGTTAGAACCTTTGTCAAAATGAAATACCCTGTGGCTGATAAACTAAAAATTGAATTAATTAAGGTGGCTTTAGATGGTGATACTTTTAAACCTCACCCCAACCTGAGTTTACTTTGCATATTCAGCTTTATACAGCTAATTTAGCTAATTAAAGGGCTAAAAGGGCTATCTAGTGTTAGGATGGAAATATACTGGCTGCCAATTTGCTATAACACCAGGTTCTAAGTGCTTTTGTTGACATATAACCGTCAAATGGGCCAGGATTTTATTTAGTTGATGGATCCCATCCTTTCCATATCAGTTAGGAATGTAATATTCAATAAAAATGTCTTCTTATGAGATTGTTCTTGCCAGTGATGTGTATGTATCAATCCATAACTGAACATTTTGTAAAGACACAGTCGGCTTCCTCCATGACTTTCTGGCTTGTAAACAGTTAGCTTAACTAAAAAACATTAATTGAATTGATGCTGCTGAATATCTTGTTACTCCTGCTGTCTGTTTTTAAAGTGCTGCAGTTTTTTGGTTTTGAAAAATTAAAAAAAATGAGTTTTAATCCCATTTGTGCATCTTCTTTAAGGTTGTGCGGACTGTAATGAAAGGTGATAATAGATCCTTATGCTGACTTTGATTTTAACAAATGAAAACATTGCACCCATACAACAAGCAGTGTATGTGTGTGTGTGTATACACACACATACACACACACACATATACATACATAATAAATTATCTTTAACATTTTGATTGTAACATTGCTAAACACAAAACATGCAAAAGATACTGTGATTTCCTTAAAATCTTTTGTCTATCTTTTTACCTACAAATATACAATCGCACTAAAGACATTAGAAAAACCCTGAGTCATCCCCAAATATAATGTTACAAGAATACAAACCTTCAAAGCGCCTAATTAATGAGATTTAGAATATCTGAATATACATTGTGAGGGAACTCTTAGCTCCTGGCTTGTAAGAGATAACTAAATGTTATTATTTAGTGAAAGAAGAGATTATTATTTTCAAAATCAACAAAGTGAAGTGAATTTCAAAAAGTACCTTTAAAAACTGCTTATTAAAGTATTCCTGGAAATTTATTGTGCTTGACATATTTTGAGGAAAATAATGTAACCTTGAATGAAAAGAAATTGTGAAATGGGACATTTTATTTCCCAGAAGTAAAAAATGAAATGAAATAAAGGGAAGCAAAATACCTTTTTGCTGATGTTGTTACTTTCAAGTTGCACCCAATCCAATTCAGAAATATAGCAATGACATATATATACCTTGAAAGTTTAAAAAAGCAGATGTGTTTATTTAATAACTATTGTTTTGAAATAGTGTGAAAATCAGTTCATACTTTTAACAATGTTACATGCTTTCTTAATTAAGTTTGTTAATGTGTTATGGGGTAAATGTAAAAATGTTAAAAATTAATAGGTTACTCTAATAATTTAGGGCTAGAAAATCCAAGTTTGGTATTCTTCTCTGAAAAAAAAAGTTAGCTGAAAACATTTTGTACACCTAATAAGCCAATGAATATTTGACTAGATTTTTTTAAAATTGCCTGTTAACCATGCAAAATAAATGCATATTTCTACATAATAACTAAGAAGCAGGATTTTTCTTTAATATGTAATTACTGCACACTTGATTTTAGCCAAAGACAGAAAAGTAATACTGTTTTTTTCAGATTGTATAAATTGTTCAACTTTTTTTGATACATAAGAATATATTTTCAGTACAAAATTTGTGAAACAAGTGCACAAGCAGTACTGTGCAAAAGTCTCTTGTATTTAATTTTGCATCCTAAAAATAAAAATGTCAGTATATGCCAAATAACTATGAACCTATGGAAAAGTTGTTATATTGTCTGCCAAATATCTAGACAGATGCTCTAAAGATTCTCTACCAATAGATTAATTAAGTTCAACTTAATATGAATTTCCATATCCATATTGAGTATCTTGAAAAGCAATATCAAGTTTGTCATAAAATAGACAATTGTGATTGGAGTAGTCCTCAATTTATGACCACAATTGGGCCCAGATTTTTGGTCACTAGGCAATTAATTATTAAGTGAGATATCCTGTAACCAGACCCAAGTTTACAACCATTTTTACCATGATCATGAAGCAAACCCCATGACCATTAAATGAATTGCATGGTTCCCCAATTGAATTTGCTTGCTGGCAGCCAACTGGGAAGATCACATATCATGATTATATGACTGCAAGACACTGCAATTATCACAAATGTGAGCCAATAGCCAAGCACCCCTATTGAGATCGTATGACCATGGGTTGTGCGATTGTCATAATGTGAAAGACAGGTTGTAGATTACTTGTTTTGATGCCATTGTAACTTTGAACATTATTAAAAGCTTGTAAAGCAAGGATTACCTATAGTTTAGTTCACCCTGTTGTTAATTGCGCAGATTGCTTCTGGAATTGAATTCCAAAGCTTGCATGCCAAAAGCTGGGAGGGGAGGGGCTGCAATCCATTGAGGGGGTCAAAGAAGCTGTCCGTTTTGAAATTCATTTTTCAAACAGACAGCAAGTTATGCCTTCCTTTCTTAATCACCTTCAACAATTATTATTCAAATCTATTCTTTTAAATATCTGTCACCATTCATTAACAATGCATAAATATATTTCAATCTTAATCATGTTATCTAATTTTCCTCTAATTTTCACATGATTTTAGAGACCAAATACATAACTTAAAATTATTTTGCAGACATTTTTCTGATTTTTATTGCTTAGCATTAGAATAGTTATAAGATTTGCTCAGAGCTATAAGTGGACTGTCCATCAATTCAAAAAGGAATTCCTGGATGAGAAGAAATGAATACTTTTAGTACAAGATTTCAAGCTAGGCGTTTTAGCAATATCTTCAGCTGGAATAGAAAAGTAATAATATCAAAAATTGACTGCTTAAAATGCATGTAGATATAAAGAAAGGCAGAAATGGCTTAGACAGAAGAACATGAGGTAGAATAAAAGCAACTAAGAAACATATACTGTACATGGTATGACTTTTAATGAGGAATTCTTTTGCACTTTTTTTGTGTAGTACAAAAATCTGTGTAGTACAGAAAGAACACAACAGCAGTGATACCATTTTATAGGATTTAATGGGGTTGATGCCCACTCAAAAAAGTAGCTTTTACAAAGGTAGATCATGTCTTTTCTCTGTTGCTTGCCATGTTAGAGCCATTTCATGTCCAGCACTATAAACTCATCTCATCCCCCTACTTCAAAATGTAGGGACAACGATGAGAACGAGAGGGCACATTGCTGATATTTCTTTATTTCTTCATAATAAACTCTCAAAATAAGCATGTGTCCAATATCAGCCTGCCTATTCTCCGTTTTTTAACCTCTGTATTTATAGAAGGCTAATTTTATTTAAATATTCTATGTGGGGCAAAGAATTATTTGAAGAACACTACAGATCAAAGTGGGAGTTTTCCCTAATATACAGCTTAAAGATGCAATCTGCTAAAAGTTATTTTGTGCCAGAGATTTTACTACAAGAAACCCCTGCACTAATTTGCAAATGATCACATTTATTGTGACTTCTTTTAAATAAATATTATCAAATACTTGAAAATAAATACATGAAATTATGCACAAAAGAAGGTGACCAGTTCCCGCATATCATGCCATTTTCTCTGTTTCTGGATTTCAAGATATTGTATGCATATTATTGCTTTATCAAACTATCCCCACAAAGGATATTTATTAATATCAATCCAGGTGTAAGGATATTGAGTACACAGATCACTCAGGAAATAAACACATGCAGTATTGAAATAAACATATCGTGAAAGAAAAGGAGATTAAGCAAACAGTGAATAGGATCATTCGATACTGTAGTATTTAGTTACAAGTACCACTTGTTTCTTTTATATTAAGAATTTTATCTTTTTCCATTCAATTTTTTGTTCCCAGTGTATGCATCACAATGGTCCTACGGTATTAGTACTCCTCCTATCACAGCTTATTGTATCATTAAGAATGTGATGCTGTCAGGAATGTATATGAACAAAGTTCACTCTCTTCATAAACAGATAAGGCCCATACTAAATTAAAAAGAAAAAAATCAAAACCACTAGATGTAACATTTGTATAAAACTGAATGAAATCTACCCTTATATAAATATACCCTTATAGAAAGCAAATTTGGATCATAAAACAATTTATCCCTATAAAATATACTACTTTTAAATAGCAAATTAGATTGTAGTAGGATTTGGTCACACTCCAAAGAGAGATCTATGCAGACTTGAGAGCCATTGTTTTTTTCCTCTTCCAAAAAGCTTTCAATAAATTCAACAAATTCTTCATTTTTTCATTGTTTCATACAGGTGTAAAACCTCAAAATTTATCACAGTATTATCAGCAGAAATTTCTAGTTTGAGTCAGTGAGTAAAAACAATCCATTCTTGCTTCTGTTTGTTTGTTTGTTTGTTTGTTCGTGAAAATTGTTTTAGCTATGACAGTGAAGGCAGATTGACCAATGTCACATTTCCAACTGGAGTGGTCACGAATCTACATGGAGAAATGGAAAGGGCTATTACTGTAGACATTGAATCATCTAGCAGAGAAGATGATGTCAGCATCACTTCAAATCTATCCTCAATTGATTCTTTCTATACAATGGTCCAAGGTACGTTAACAAATTAAATGAAGCAATAATCTTCAAGAGAAAACAAATAAATTAAAAAAAAAACCACTGTTATATTTATTACAAATTGTGATGAAAACTAGCCTGAAAAGATGGTTAGCTAGTTGTGTTTTGTATAGGTATAGGTTTAAAGCCTTAATCTTCTATAATATACATACCTGAATAAAGTTATAAACCCTATGATTGTGTCTTTATCTTTTTATTATTACACTTTCACTAGTTGTGGATGCAATTTGCAAGTACAAGTTTAAAAATAGTTAATATTGATTAAAACCTTTTATATATATTCTCTTTCTAAAATGATTCTAAAGATGCATCTAGATGTAAAAATAATGCTTCTTACAGCATATATTTGTCATACATTGGAATATGCATCAAGAAGTCAAATAAAGCTGAAAGGTCATAACCAAAAAAATTAAATGTTAATGTTTTAAATGTTTTAAAATTAAAATGCTTATATCTTAAATGCAACTGAATGTTGCATTAATGTTGATTTGGTTTGTGTTATGAATACTTTTGTATGAAAAATCTTAATTTAGAAATACATATTTGTTGGGTTTCATTTCAGATCAGTTAAGAAATAGCTACCAGATTGGATATGATGGGTCTCTCAGAATCATCTATGCCAGTGGCCTGGATACACATTACCAAACAGAACCACATGTTTTAGCAGGTACAGCCAATCCAACTGTAGCCAAAAGAAATATGACTCTTCCTGGAGAAAATGGACAGAATTTAGTAGAATGGAGATTTCGAAAAGAACAAGCACAAGGCAAAGTGAATGTGTTTGGCCGTAAGCTCAGAGTAAGTTACATCTTTAATGCATTTTTAGTTTAAGATGAATAGTACAGAAGACCTAGTGACAGTTTTCATTGCTTCAAATGAATTTTTTTTTCTTTTAGCAAGTCTTCTAAAACCAATACAATAAAAAGAAAAAGGAACAATGCTTGCTAATATAATTTAAAGTTATCAATGCCTCAGACAGGAATATTTTAATTCATATTGTTCTATGTATTTCCAGATTTATAACCCTCAGTTTTTACCATTAGCATTACACACTAAATATGAAATCCTTCCGATACAACCCTATATTTTATTGCAGATCATTTTAGATGAGAACATAACAGTGCTTTAGGTTAGTCTTAAACATTAAACTGTAATCATCAACTCTATAATTTCTTACTTTTTAAAAAATGAAGTTTATAACCCTAGGTGTGTTTCATGTCATTGCATGTATGAAATGTGGGCTCTCCCTGTAGTATGTTGGTTTGTAGTATCCATGTTACGGATACTAGCTTTCATACCAAAGTACTTCAAGCATGCTTGAGAAATAATTGGGCTTTATCTGTGTTTGTAACATACTATCCAAAATCTTCAGTATTTAAAACCTGACCTGCAATGTCCCTAGTTTTCGCAGGAGCTCTGACATATGGAAAGAAGTTAGTAAGATTGGTAACCTAATCAGCACTATCTCAATGTCATTTGAATGTTCTATGGAAAAACCTCAATTTACCAACACCATGATAGGTAGCAGAGGTCAGTATCCATGAGTCCATCTAGTCACAGCCATGGCATGTGGAAGATTGCAAACTGGAACCTAAAAGGATAAATGGGAAAGGCATAAATTAACAAATGAAATGAAAAGTGATGTCATATATGCCTGTGAAATTAAGAATGGAATGGTGTTGATAAATACAAGTAGGGAGGTTTAATTATGTTAATAAAAAGGCTTAAATGAATATGAGAAAGTATGAATTTATGTCATTTTAGTTGTTGAAGTTGCTGAATGTAAAATTCGTAGGTTGATGATAATTACATATTATTTTTCAGTGAATGACAATAAGACATAAGGTTTGGAGAAATTGTGCAACCTATTGAATGAATGCAATCCAGGAGGGAAATATTCTATTAGATCAGGTGTGTCAAACTCAAAGCCCCCAGGCTGCATCCAGCCCATAAAGTGTTTAGATCTGGCCTGCGGGGCAGTCCTGGAAACAGTGAAGAACCGGCCCGCAGTGCTCCACTATCACAACCACTTTTGGCCTCTGGAGTCCTCTGGGAGGTCTTCCAGGCACAAAACTGAACCTCTGGAGTGCTCCAGGAGGCCTTCCAGGCCCAAAACAGAGCCTCAGACTCAGAAGATTAAAAAAACCTTTCAGGCTTGCAGGATTCTGCTACTGTATCCTATGACAATTTTGTAATTCTAGTCTTCCCATGGAGTCAGTTTCTTGTTCTGGGTCTGTTCATAAGGTGATCAAGTAAGTAAGAATTAACAAAACAAAATCACAGAAATTTATGTCTCCCTATTTTTATAATTTTATAAAACCATGTCTTGTTGATATAGGGTCCTGTGTCATGCCCACCATGGCCACGTCCCGACTGGGCCTCCAAGGTCAAATCCAATCCTGATGTGGCCCTCAATGAAATTGAGTTTGACACCCCTGTGTTATATGATGGTGACATGAATAGATGATAAAAAAAGGCAACAGAGTATAGAAAAATGTTACTGCCGTTTGGACATCAAAGGATGGAAAGATTCTGGTGAACATGCATTTACAAAAAAGTTGGTTTTCAACGTCATTGAAGCAGAATACATAGGGGAAGTAAATGATTCAAAAACATAACTGATATAATTATTTATTATTACAAACTGAGACATTTGTGAAGAATATAGGGGAGATGAAAAGTTATGAATCTGGGACAAGCCATTATTTGAAAGCATCAAAAGTAAATTAAAAAAAATAGGCATGAAAGAAAAGAAGTAAATGTATGAGAGTAAGTATATTACAGGAACTAAATGTATGAGTTGTATCTGAAAAGCTGGCAGAATATAAATTAATCTCAGAAGAATGAATGGAAGTGAATATATGGAAAGAGGATTTGGAAGTTGCCTGGAATTAAGTGAGAATTATGCTCACTGTGTGGAAGTGACAATAGTACCACAGAATGTGGAAGTTACTCAAATGAATTGTATACCAATGGCTGCTTTTAAGAGAAAGGTCTCTGCAAATAGTGCTGCTGCGAAAACATTAATAGCAACATATTGCAAAAGATAGCTGCAAATAGGATGTTGTCTTGATGTGCCATTGTGTGAGTAAGGGGTAAAAACATCCCCTCTTCTACCTTTATACTTTGAGTAAGGATTTGAATCATAGTAACATTAATTGACTTGGATCTTGGTGAAAGTTTGCTAAAAATGGAAAAGAAATAGTAACATATTTAGTGATACAAGCGGTAATAGAAAAATAGATAGTATGTATTATTTTGCATGTGATGAATGTTGCATATAATATGAAACAAATTTAATTGTGTATAAGAACTGGCTTCTAACTATTTTGATGTGTGGAAACTGGACTTTGGATAGGCCAGGAACATAAAAATAAGTTGAATGCAGTAGGAATGAGGTCAAATAAATGTATGGTAAACAAAAGGTGGTAGGTGAATTAATGAGTGTCAAAAGAATGTGAATACAGATGTCAGTGACTAGTAGAAAGTGAAGGTTGGTACGATGGTTTCATCAGGGGGGGGGAGAATTGAATGAGGGTCCAGTTATAGAAAATACAGCTGAAGGAAAAATGAATGGATCAAGAGCAACTAGAAGGCTGAGAAAATTGTAGTTGGATGGAGTGGGTAAGGTCCTAAAAAAAGAGAGAAGTTGAGAGTGTAAAGAAGTAGTGCACAAATGTGTTAAAAGCAAGAGTGATTTGCAAGAAGAAAAGTATATGGAGACCAGTAGTGAATAGTTTGGGGTAAACTTGATTTAGATATATTCCTTTTTTACCTTTGGCATTTTTCTTATTTTATACCTATGATTTACTCTCTTACTGCTTTTCTGCAGTTTCCAGAAAAGCATGCTATACAATGCATGTGTACTTTGAAAGCTTTCAAAAACATTTCTTATCAAATGGAATCTTATCATTCCTTATCAAACAGGCTGATGAAAAGAAATATGTTGCAAACAATTCTTATTGACCCTCACTTTTGAATACTTTAATCAAATTACAGTTGTCTAGAGGATTATTGAAAAAGATTTTGAACAGCAGGACCCCAACTTGGAATAGATTTTTCTGTCTGCATTCAGATAATCAAAGACTAGAAATCCACCATCCTTATTAAAATGCTCTCCTTTTAAAAACGTCTGGAACATGATCAGAAAACTTTGGACTTTTGTTTCTATTGCCTAGCAAAAATCATTCTTTGTATCTCTACAAAGCAGGGGTAGGATTCAAAAAATGTTAACAACCGGTTCTGTGGGCATGGCTTGGGTGGTGGGCATGGCTTGGTGTTCCTTGTGACTGGGTGGACATGGCTTGGTGTTCATGTTATTGCCTGGGTGTGGCCAACTCAATATCACTCACATCGAGGAATGTATCTCCTCGTCTGCCTCTCATGACTGTGGGGATGCTGCAACAGTCGTAAGTGTGAAAAATGGTCATAAGCCACTAAATTCAGAGCCATTGAAACTTTGAATGGTCACTCCACACAAGCAAAGTACCAGCAAAGGAGAAGAAAAAAACTCCAGAGAAGTTCCTGAGACAGGAAGTCTATCCTGCCAAGAATGCATTAAGGGTTAACGGAGAGGCAGTTTCTGTAAGCAACACCAGAATGTTTCCTTCCTGCCTTCCTTACAGGATTAGGTCAGNTAAGCAACACCAGAATGTTTCCTTCCTGCCTTCCTTACAGGATTAGGTCAGTAATTTCTTCTAACAACCAGTTCTCTATCTGCTTAGAATGTTAATTACCAGTTCTAGCGACTAGATGAGAACTGGTAGAATCCCACTCCTGCTACAAAGTATATATTTTAGTTTACAGATCTTATCATCTTTCTCCTGATAGGTTCCAGAACTAATGATATTGAATCATTAATAAATTTTTCAATAGAATTATGTTTTCTAAATATAGTGGATGTCTTTATAGGATTTGACATAGTAAAACCTGACACTAAATGAAAAATAGAACTGCAAACTTATAACAGACAATAAAATTATGGAATATATCAGAATTGAAATTTAAAAGGCAATTCATTTTTTCGAAGAAAAAATATAAATGCTTATACTTTATACTGTGTATCATAAGTTGTTTTTTTTTTTGTATAACTGAAATGCATTACTTTTCATTGCTTCTTGCTTTAGTGAATTGCAGAAAGTATCCAACTTCCTGTTCCTAATGATATTTATTTGTAAATGTCTTCAGCTGTAGAATTTATCAATATTTAATAAGTGAGGTTTTTCTTCAAAAAATGTTACTTGGCTAGATAATTCTACAGTCCTTGGCTATTAGGTCAAAATATCAAAATTCATTTTTATTTATGAAAGTCTGAATAATTTATTATCTGTTTTAAGAATATTACTTTTCTCAGAGTTTGAATATTTCTTTCTGGCTTCAAGCAATACAGCTCAGATGATCCATTAGCCAGAAAAATTCTTTCAGAACATTCTTCATATTATATTTTATATGTAATATAATACATTTTATAAAATTAGAAAATAAATGAACATTCAAATTTTCTTGTCTATAAAATAAGCTAATTTCATTGTGTGAAAGAATTGCTAGTGTCTATTTTTGATGCTCAATTTGAAAAACAATTCTTACATTTCATCAACATATTTGTTGGCCTTTTATTTTGATTTTCATTATTATAGTGATAATTCTGCTATATCTTCATAATTTCCTCTGTAAATCTTGTTATTATAAAAATTCTCAATTTATATATTGTTGAATTATATTAACATTTAACCAAATTCTATCAGCATTAATTGAAAACATTTTGAATAAATGTCAGTGCATCTTTATTTAATGAAACCTTTTAAAATGGCAACCTAATCCCTGGCTATTATGCCATGAAGCTGCTAAATTAGTTTACTGACAAAGAAAATCAATCATTGTAAATGATCTTTAAACAATGGTATTCAAACAGTGGCTGATTCTACAAAGAAATAATAAGCAGCTCAATACTCCCCCCACATTATTTATTTTGTTGTCTTATTTGTTTCATAAAAGGTTAATGGTAGGAACCTCCTTTCAGTTGACTTTGATCGGACTTCAAAGACAGAGAAGATTTATGATGATCACCGTAAATTTCTACTGAGAATCGCCTATGATACTTCAGGACATCCAACTCTCTGGTTTCCAAGCAGCAAGCTTATGGCTGTCAATGTTACCTATTCATCTACAGGTCAAATTGGTAGCATTCAACGAGGCACCACTAGTGAAAAAGTAGAATATGATGGGCAGGGAAGGATTGTATCTAGACTATTTGCTGATGGTAAAACATGGAGTTACACGTATCTTGAAAAGGTACTCAACTATCAGTTGTAATTTTGGTTTGCAGTTCTATTAATGAATTATTTCTGCATAAAACTTTAAAAATGATTGTTGCATGGTATTTGCAGTTTTCAATAGAGAAGGGATATCCATGTTTGTGTGCACACCCTTTCCTCCAAGATCTAACACATATGATTTTATAGTTCTTTCCCATAGTCTGTTGTATCTTTACAGCAGCTATTGCAAAGCCTTTCTAACTTTGTGGGCATTTGAATCCTGATCTCATTGATTCTAGCCCACATCCTCACTGTTGCACTGTAAGGAAAATCCATTCCAGAAAACTGATTTTGAGATATACAGTATGTAAGATAAATTTGATTTCCTGGAATTTACTAGGTTGTTGCCTGTGGATATAATTATGTCATTGAAATCATGGAGAATGATTATACATTTCTAGGATTTCATTGAGATTGAAGCACATTTAGGTGGCAACCAGAATCAGTGTATTTGGAGATACTCTTTATGAGGACTCATGTTAACCTAACAGTTTTCTCAATATTGTAATAATTGTTTCATATTATATTTTTTCAAATGAAATTACCCTTAAAATGTCTGTTAACACAAATAAAAACACTGAATTTTATAATACAGGAATTTATAATTCCACCCTAAATCTGAAAAGGGAATCTAAAAACATTTTCCAAACATTTTTTTCACTTTGCACCAAAAAAAGAACAGTATATTCACTTTCAAGTCAAACTTCTGAAAGAGTTCTAAACTGCAGCATAAATATAACAATTTAAACAATGATATGTGTCTCTCTGTCTCTTACACACACATATACATGCACAAAAACACTAATGTGTTTTCCTCATATTTGTTCAGCAAAATTTATTCTTGGCCCAGAATTTGGGGGACGGGAGATTGTCCAAAATGAAATATGGTATTAAACCAGTGCTGCATACTTAATTATATACTCCCTAGCATGGCAATACTGAACAAAGCACAAGAAGTCTTTTATCATTATTTAATCTGATGCCCTTTAGTGGGACAGAGCAAAATTTGCCTTAGGTGAAAATAGCTACCGACAGTGACAGATGCTGAGAGTTTTATACATCTTCATGTGAGTAATATAAAATAACAATGGTAGTGATGTGTAATGCCAAAGCTTTACAAACGGAATCATTTGGTGACTAATTAACTCTGCAAAATTTGATGTAAATAACAAGCCAATTGCTTCATCCATCTGACAAATAGATATAAAAGAGGAGGTTTAGGGATCTTCAGGCTAGTAAAATTCTCAGTAAATTATCTCTAATTACAGGAGTGAAATTGTCTCCTCCATATGTTGTTCCCTTCTTGAGTTGCTGGCTTAAGACAGCCTCACTTTTGTTGGTATTAAACATGACTTATCCCAGTCCATTGACAATCTGCTGTTTGGCATTGAGTACTTGATAAAAGGATGACTCAGTCACAACAAGAACACATTAGGAATCTGGAGCAAGTCATTATAGATCCACTTACAATTAAGTATCCAAATGAATTAGGCAATTACCAATATGTAAGGTCAAGAATTACTCAATTTGAATAATGATGATTTAGTTAAAAAACCAACAACAATGTTGCTAGTCTACCAATAGTTTTGGCACTTGATTAAACTCTGTTTTCTTTTTCAGTCAATGGTTCTCTTACTGCATAGCCAACGGCAGTATATCTTTGAATATGACTTACTGGATCGGCTTTCTGCAATAACCATGCCCAGTGTAGCTCGCCACACTATGCAGACTATCCGTTCTATTGGCTACTATCGGAATATCTACAATCCTCCAGAAAGCAATGCCTCTGTCATCATGGACTATAATGAAGAAGGACAGCTGTTACAAACTGCTTTCTTGGGCACAAGCCGGAGAGTCTTGTTCAAATACCGAAGACAGACTAGGCTTTCTGAAATTCTATATGATAGCACAAGAGTGAGTTTTACTTATGATGAGACAGCAGGAGTTCTGAAAACAGTAAATCTTCAGAGTGATGGCTTTATTTGCACCATTAGATACAGGCAAATTGGTCCATTGATTGACAGGCAGATTTTCCGCTTTAGTGAAGATGGAATGGTAAATGCCCGATTTGACTACAGCTATGACAATAGCTTCAGAGTGACTAGCATGCAAGGTGTTATCAATGAAACTCCATTGCCTATTGATCTCTATCAGTTTGATGATATATCTGGAAAAGTTGAGCAGTTTGGAAAATTTGGGGTTATTTATTATGATATTAATCAGATAATTTCAACAGCTGTAATGACTTACACAAAACACTTCGATGCTCATGGTCGCATAAAAGAAATTCAGTATGAAATATTCCGTTCACTTATGTACTGGATTACAATTCAGTATGACAACATGGGCCGAGTAACTAAAAGAGAAATTAAAATTGGCCCATTTGCTAACACTACCAAGTATGGTTATGAATATGATGTTGATGGCCAGCTACAGACAGTTTACCTTAATGAGAAAATAATGTGGCGCTACAACTATGATTTGAATGGCAATCTCCACTTGTTGAATCCAAGTAATAGCGCTCGATTGACACCACTGCGATACGATCTGAGGGACAGAATCACTCGACTTGGTGATGTTCAATACCGGTTAGATGAAGATGGATTTCTGCGACAGAGGGGCACTGAGATATTTGAATACAGTTCAAAGGGCCTTCTTACCAGAGTTTATAGCAAAGGCAGTGGTTGGACAGTGATATATCGTTATGATGGACTTGGAAGACGTGTTTCCAGTAAAACCAGTCTGGGACAGCATCTTCAATTTTTTTATGCAGATCTCATATATCCAACAAGAATAACTCACGTGTATAATCACTCAAGCTCTGAAATCACTTCTCTCTATTATGACTTGCAAGGACATTTATTCGCCATGGAGATTAGTAGCGGAGATGAGTTCTACATTGCCTCAGACAATACTGGAACCCCGCTGGCTGTTTTCAGTAGTAATGGACTAATGCTGAAGCAGATTCAGTACACTGCCTATGGCGAAATCTATTTTGATTCTAATCTTGATTTCCAACTGGTGATAGGATTTCATGGAGGTCTTTATGACCCACTAACCAAACTAATTCATTTTGGTCAAAGAGATTATGACATATTGGCAGGCCGTTGGACAACACCTGATATTGAAATTTGGAAAAAAATAGGGAAAGATCCAGCTCCTTTTAACCTGTACATGTTTAGAAACAACAATCCAGCCAGCAGAATACATGATGTGAAAGATTATATCACAGGTAAAAATGTACATTTAACAAAGTACAATTCTCTACTGTTTTTGTTAAATTACATTACACACATATGTCATCTTGGAATTAAAGTATCTGATAGAAATGTACCATATTCTTTATGAGTAGGAATATACTTTATTAAGATAAAAATGTATGTGTATTCTACCTTACTTCACATGTGAGAGGTATATACGGTTGGGTAAAATGGTACATAATTATATCATTTTTCTTAATTCAATCTGTCTGAGATCTTGTGACTATACAAAGTACTCAGGATGATCGCTTTTTTTTCCCAGGGAAGAATTTCATTGTAGCCAATGATAGATGTAGTGACTTAATAGACAATAAGACTTATCAAAAATCCTCATAATAGGCCTTGTTTCCTGTCTCTGTAGAATACTTTACTTTGAGGATTCAAAAGAAAATGGGTTTTTAATGTTTCTGTTTGACTAAATGGTTACTATGGCAACAGTTTATGTCTGCAAATTTATTGTATATTATGAGTGGAGTGCTATTTTGCCAGATGGCCAATACATCTAGGAAACATACTAGGATTTCTTGCTTGCATGATAACACCTTGGATCTTTAAAAGGAAAGTTTTCCAAGCAGTCATGTGTCAGTGGGAAAAATAATGTGCAAACATTCTTTCTTGCTATTTATGGATGTAGGTTTATCTATAGTTTAAATAGTAGTGCTTTTTGATTTACATAGCTCTGCTACGTTTTCAAGTACTTAACAGAAAGGCCTTAAACTAAGAAATCTGGTATTTTAATGTTTAAGCATTTTTGTATCCAAAAATTTAATTCACAATATACTTGTATTTTGCTGATAAATATATATTTGGACACCATTGTATTCTTTTGAAATTTCTTTTCTTTCAAAGAAATGGATTCAGTTTCATTGTAAATCACTTGAAATATTAATGCCAACTGCTTTCAGTATCTAAGAACTATGCTTCCCTTTTTTACAATGAATTATTTGCATAATTTATTTACCAAATTATAACACAGCTATATGATTCTACCATATACTAGAGAGAATCATGCTACCCAAACATTCCTGCTTAATATATCTACATTGCAGTAACATTTAGGAATAAATTGCAGTTGCACTGTGGAATTATATAATTGGAACAGAAGGCCAAATATATTCCAGATTAGGATCTTTCTTATTAATTCACTAAAGAGGCTTTTTTGTCTAAAAGATGTCCAAATACTTTTTTTTTTGGCAATAGTCGTGATCACATGTTCATAGTATCCTGTAGTTTCTTTTATTTGTCATTGTCTTGCAATAGTTGAATTCATGGGATGTGAGGATCTAGTGGTCTCCCTATGTTTATTAAGTAGAGAACCTTATATTCATAAAGAAATTACATGGATCATATGGAATAATCTATAGTATTAGTTACTCTGATCCAAAGAATAATAGATTATTGTTTAAGATTATTTTGGATTATATAAATAGTGCATTTAAAAAATAGCTTCACTACCTTTCTTTCTCTGGGTCATTGGTTGTATAGAAATGAGGACAACTTTTAAACAAATAAACTACAGCCCTGCCATAGGTTTTCTCCTCCAAATATATTTTAAAGCTCAGAACATTATCCAGTTCACCAACATTCATTCAAATTATTCAATCATATTGAGGGACCTGTGACTCTTTCTAACTTACTTTATAATTGCTTTTTAGATGTTAACAGTTGGCTGGTGACATTTGGTTTTCATCTACACAATGCAATTCCAGGTTTCCCCGTGCCTAAATTTGATTTAACTGAACCCTCCTATGAACTTGTGAAGAGTCAGCAATGGGATGATGTACCGGTAAGAAAAAAATAAGGAAAATTAAACTGCAACAAAATATAATAAAATATTCTATTAGAGTATTGAAAAATTATCAGAGGCATATATTGAATTTTTAAAAAATTAAAACAGATTGTAGAGATGTTTCTTGATACACTTTTGTCCCAAACTATATAACAGATGTTAATTTTTTGTCCAATAACTAAAGACTATGCTTAATTTTCACATTTTCTAAACTGAAGTGAAAGGAAGGAAATGATTAATCAATAAATAATAGTATTTTAAAATCCTTTCTTTCTCCAAATTATAACATTCCCAGTGGAAGCTATAGAGATTGGATTGATAGCAGCACCCTGCCTCCAGGCTAAAAGTGAACAATGTAATAAAAAATAGAATGTGAAAGAAACAGAATAACAGGTGACATAAATTATGCATATTGTACAGCAGTACAATTTTACTTGTCTTTAATATTAACTATGTTTTATATGTGAAGATAAAATATTGAATATAAAATCACCTGAGGTAAAATGCATTACATTATATAGAGCCCAAACTCTATAAAACTCTTTTTTAAAAAAATATATTGCCAAACAGAAGTATAAAACTAAATCATTTACAAAAATCTATGAAATGTAAAATAGAAAATTATATGTACCATTTAGGAAAATAGCAATTATAAATTTTATTCAGAAATCAAAAATCAATTTACTCACAAATTCTCAGTACCAGAAATAAATGACAAATGTTAAATAGCTGTAAACCTTTCAGGTATATTCCGAAGAATCTCTATGACTTACCAGGCTATTAAAATAGTCAAAATAATTTCATGTTACATAAATCCAGAAACATTGTGTTGATGTTTTTGCAGCAGAAATCTTAGTCCTATCATTATAAAAATATGTATAATTTCTTTTCTCTGTATACAAAAACTAACATAAGTGATATGAAAGATTCATCCAAGGCCTTTTCCCAAAATGGATATTAAATCTTGGGATGAGTTATCTGATATATTTATTTAATATATTTGAAATTCTATTGTCCTTCTTCTCATAGCTCATTTCTTCATTTTGTGAGTTCTCTCAGATCTTGTTCAAGATCAAATACAGGACAGGCAAAATGAGACAATGAAATCATTGATGCCTTTTATTGTTGGGGCCATGCATATCAGTGATCCAACATGCCTGTTTCCCTGTTGAAGTATGTAAAGGGAGCACAAAGGCACAGTGCAGTGTCAAGAGCAGACCCCCAAAGACATTATCATAACAGTGGACAGGAGAGATTAGGAGGGAATAAGTACAAAATGAAATCACAAAAGAGGATATAAAAAAGGAAATAGAGAAGAAACTCACACTGTATGCATCTGCATGCATATTTAAAACCTCTGAAAATCCCCAGCACTGAATGAAACTTTCGTAGCTTAAGTCCTCATAACAATTTAGAATTGAATTTCTATTGTGACATGAATATTCCAAAATAAAACTTTGTATCCTATTTCCTGCTAAATCAAAAACAAGGCAAAGGTTTTGAAATTAAAGATGTAGAAGATTTAAGCCAGCGGAGAATATTATTTCACGATCTACCAGTTGAAAATGCAGTGTATTACTGTGAGATAGATTAGATAAAGAGATAGTAAAGCTACTACCACATCCTATTGCAGCCCCAGGGTACGGACTCTGCTCTCCTGTAGCGAAGTTTATCACAAGTTTCTACATCTGGTACATTTAAGATACGAAAGTTCAGAGATTTCAGGGAGGAACTTACATTGCCTTTCTGGATAAAGTTATAGCATATAAAAATTCCTGATATTAATAGATAATATCAAATATAATTGAACCAAATATATAAGCAAGCATAAAACTCTCATGGTAGACCTCCTTTCATTTCTGCAATGAGGAACTCACTAAAGGAAAGCACTAGAAAATTACTTAGAGGAATACAGGTAATAATTATTTTGGTAATTATTTACTTTATAAGTATGCATTGAAGAGGTCTTTGTTTTTAATTCTTTAGCAAATCAATTTATTGCATTCATCTTTCTATCTGGACAATATTTTATTTTTGTACTATTTCATGGCATGTAAATTCACATAATAAAGACTGATATAAAAAAAGTAGTGAAGCATAGCATTCAATGTTTCTAATTTTATTTTGATTGGTTAATAATCACAATAAGGAATAGTTTGATTAGCTGAATTTTTCTTTGGAGTGATTCAGTGCTACTTTTTAAACTTCTTAATCAAAAATGGTAATAAATATTGAAAAATATCAAGCAACATAGAACTTATAAGAGTGGAATCCAGTCTGTGAATTCAATTAGCTACAGCAGTGTCATTGTGGCATATCATGTTGTCAGCTGCAGGCACCATGCCAATAAATGCTTGACTGTTGGAATTTATAGGCTTGTAAAAAAAAAATCTGTTCTTGTTTTCAGCCGATTTCTGGAGTGCAACAAGAAGTGGCAAGGGAAGCAAAGGCTTTCCTATCCCTAGGAAAGATGGCAGAAGTCCAGATCAGCAAACGCAGACCTGGTAGTGAGAAATCCTGGTTGTGGTTTGCAACTGTGAAATCTTTGATTGGAAAAGGAGTAATGCTTGCTGTCAATCAAGGCAAAGTACAGACCAATGTGCTTAACATTGCAAATGAAGATTGTATTAAAGTGGCAGCTGTTCTAAATAGTGCATACTATCTGGAAAACCTGCACTTCACTGTTGAAGGAAAGGACACGCATTATTTCATTAAAACCACTTCACCTGAGAGTGACCTGGGCACGCTGAGATTGACGAGTGGCCGGAAGGCACTGGAGAATGGCATCAATGTCACAGTTTCCCAGTCCACCACTGTAGTGAATGGCAGGACTCGTAGGTTTGCTGATGTTGAAATGCAGTATGGCGCACTGGCTCTTCATGTCCGCTATGGCATGACACTTGATGAGGAAAAGGCACGGATATTAGAACAGGCTAGGCAAAGGGCTCTCTCCAATGCCTGGGCCAGAGAACAGCAACGAGTGAGAGATGGAGAGGAAGGGGCCAGGCTATGGACAGAAGGGGAAAAGAGGCAACTTTTGAGTGCTGGAAAAGTTCAAGGATATGATGGGTACTATGTACTCTCTGTTGAGCAATACCCCGAATTAGCTGACAGTGCTAACAATATACAGTTTCTTAGGCAAAGTGAGATTGGAAAGAGGTAACACATTGGTTGATCTTGGCCTGCCAAAGAGACGGACCCTGTGCCAGTGTCTTCTAAGAGGGGAGACCAAATAGTTTGCTGCATTATTACTTGAGCCTAAATATACATCTTTGCTCAGATTTTTCTGTAGCACAATCTGAATGGACTCTACAACAAAAGGAGAGCCTTCCAGAAGAATGATAATATTAAAAACTGGAGTTGTGTTTTTTCTGAATGACCTTAAAGGTGATCTGCTTTAAAGAATATGTTTACATATGCATATCGCTGCACTCAAGTTGGACTGAAAATACAAAAAAAAAGATCAAAAGAGTTTCCAACTGGCTGATTATTCCAGTAATTAATAAAGAAAGCGATAACAGTGTTTCCAAATATTACTAAATTGTTGACTTTTGCTTACAAGAATTAGTCTTTTTTCCTCCTCTTCTTTCTCCCCCTTCCTCTTCTTCTCTCCTGCTCACTCCCTTTCTCTGCCTAGGATGTGGTATATAATCTCTGTTCATGTTAAGAGGGGAACAAGACTTTTTGTGTTTGGACACCCCAATGGCTTTAACAGTGCTGCTTTTTGAAAGGACACTGGCACAAGCAATTTATTCTACAATCAAAATTTGGTAATGGATTTCACGGTGATCATGGGGTTTACCTTGGGGAAAATGGCAAATAGAATTCTTGTCACAGAGAAGCAAAGGAAGCTTGATTTTTTTGTAAATTATGTGAGACAAGTTGTTTATGGATTTTTATATGAATTACAATTTACTGTACATCAAATATTAGTCTCAGAGGAGTTAATTTATGTAAAGTGTTTAAAAAGTTTATACTTAAATAAAATAATAAAAATATGCAGTGTGTGAATTTTTTAAAAGAATTGCACCTTTTATTATGTTATAGCTGTACAGTATTAAGAGTTATAATGTAGAGATATAACAGTGTACAACAGTTGAATAGAAGTGTTAATATTTTTGTATTAACTTTAACATGGTGTGTTTTTCTCTTTGGATTACTTCTGAGAAAGGATGGAGAAATCACAGACTAGAAGGAAACAGAGTTGCTGCTCTTTTTCCTTCCTCTCTCTCTCTCTCTCTCTCTCCTTCCCCCTCCCTCCCTCCCTCTCTCTTTCTCACCCTGGCAAACATGGTTTCATCAGTTGCCGCTAAAAAGAAGGAAGAACAATTCAGCAAGACTCATTTGTTATCGTAAAAGACTTTTGTAGGCTGGACATGCCTTGTTCTCTTTCAGAGCCCAAGGTGTAATTATTATTTTTACAGCTTTCTAATGTGTGGGTTTTTTTAAAAAAAACATGAGATGTAAAGCTGTGTTATGTCATAAAAGGAACATTTCCATACTTCCTTACTGGAGTAAACTTTAAAGGAGTAAGTTCCTTTGTGGGATTTTTTTTTGATGAATAAATTTAGGACTGCAATCTCAGATATTTAGTGGTTTATGAAGACAAGTTAATGCTGTTCTAAACATACAGGATTGGTTCTCACAATATGCTTAACTGGGTCAGCTGGAAGTCAATTATATCATGGAAATACTATATCTGGTGAACCATGTTGTGGGAATTTATAAACATGGGGATAATTAGCTCTTTTGTCTTCTGAGGATTAGGCATCATCCCATAGAAGCCTCATAAAATAGGGCTTTTTAGGTAGTTTCTATGGATGTTTTCATAAATGCATTCCTTAGACACGGGAGAATGAAAAACAAGGCAAAAATGGGCAGAAAATAAGTAAGAATCTGGCCATGATGACACTATGACATCATTATGGGGGTGGGTTTCGTACATTTTTAGTCCAACTTGCAAAGGACAGGATAAAAAAACAGGGCTACCAGCCATCCTGATTGTTGCCAATGTGTGTGGTAAGAGCAATAACAGAGTTGCTTGTGTCTGGGAACTTGTCAATCTTTGATTTGTTTAGTTTTGGTTTTCTGTGTGTATGAAAAAGATATACTTAATTTTCTTCCGGAAGAAAGAAAAAAAATAGAATTCTATATGGGGATGTTAAGAAAATCCAAGAAATTGATAATTTTAGGATAGTATCTAATCAGCATTTGTGGGAATCATAATGTTTAAGACTTGCCTATAAAGACATGTGTTAGGGCTTGAGATGTGGTCATAGAAGAATTTAATGTAAACCATGTGTAATTTTCTTAAACCAGATTATATAGTATCAGATCTCTCCTGTTGAATACCTGAAAACAGCAACCAAAAGGAATATTTCTGAATAGTTTCTAAATATATCTCCATCATTGATAAAATCCAGAATGAAACATAATTTTCATGGCAAATGCCAGCCTTGCACAGAGTTGATCCAGCACTTTCTTATTAACAAATCAAACAAAATACCTGTCTCAAGAAGTTTAACATACCTTTTCACATTTTTCTAGTTAGTTTGTTAGTGCAGAAGTTTGTGTAAAAACTTGAAATGCTCATTTTCCATTTAAAAAAAAAACCCTTCAGGCACAAAAAAATATTGGCAGTTTCTGGTAAACCTCTTATGGAAAAATACATTAAAATAATATTTTGGTCCCCAATCCCTTTTTATAGGTATAATAATACAACTTAACTTGCAATTGAGCTGAATGTTGCATGACTTGAAAATACATTTAAACTTTTTATCAGTATTAGTATTGCATAATTTATATGTGGGAAGGAAAAAGGAAAATTTTGAAGGTCTAATTTCTCTCTTACATCCTTCATACTATTTTCAGCAGTATATATTCAAAAATATTATTTATTTGGGGAAAACTAGCCCATTTTCATTTTTCTATGCTAAAAAATCAAGATAGAAATGCCAGTTAAATACATTTGAAACATGTAAAGAAATTACATAGATGATTTTTTTTAATTATTTTCTAATTGCTTTCTGCACTGAGATTCTGTAATAGACGTCTGCTTTCAGCTACACAGTTTGTATTTTGTCAGAGAATTATGGAATGATCAAACAAGCCACAGTATTATTTACCTGTGTCTCGTTGGACACAACCTATAGAATAACAATCTACACATTTAGAACAAAAGAGTTATTTTATTACATTTAAAGCATAAATAAATACTTTGTTATTTTTCAGACACAAAGAATCTAAATTTAGAAATTAGGATTTTAAAACTGCTGATTATTTTGTATCTCAGTTTAAATCTCAGTACAGCCTGTCTATAGTTCTGTTTAATAGAATTGCAGAGGATTTTTTTTTTGAAAGCACTGTGTTTTCTATTCTTTTGGATTCATACTGGAAATATAGTCATATGCTGTTCTATAGAAATACTGCAACAAATTTGGTGTATGACAAGTTGAAATAGCACTAAGATTTCTGTTAATGTGTCCTTGTACTTTCACAAATAAACCCAAACATTTATCTGTTGGCTCAAATTGAATGATGACCAACTAACCTTCTGCATAAGTTTTTAGTCGATTTTTTTCATACTATAAAAATATCTGATAATGTTCCTACATGACATAGTGACTGTGGGGAAAATGTAAACTAAATAAGTTTTTTAAAATGAAAAACTGTATTAAAGTAATTAGCCTATGGAAATTCAGAGTATTTTAGGCAAAGCCAGTCAAAATGTTTTCATGCAATTTTGAAATGTATTTTTTGTCCAATTTGTATTGTTCTTTTCATTTGCCTTCCAAACTTTATATGTATCCTGAAGTTTTCCACAACTTGATGACTATAGATTGCATCTAGGCTTTCAAATAAAAGCCAAGCCAATGTGTCTGTGTTTAAATTTGTTTTCTTAACTATGTCTGTCAGACATAACTCTGCTGTTAATTTTTTGTTTCAACTTGTGGATGTAAAGTGATCTGATTGTACTAGTATTGATTTATTTGCTCCACAATTGGGAGTTGTTTCCCGCGCCTTCTGCCAGTGTCTCAAACTGCTAGTTCAGCAAGGCAAATCATGGCAGAGGTCTCTGGAGACATACTTTACAGAAGCATTAAACTAAAGCTTCGCAAATTTTTTAAAAAGACAATTGAAGCTGTGTCTCTCATGCTAAAAAATAATAAGATTCATTTAGCTAGCTGATCATGAGCAGGAACCTTTTACTGGGAAGTGGTTTCTTCAATTCCTTTAGTATGTTTTAAGTATAATTATAGCATATTTTTATGTGAATTGGAAGAGGGGCATTACAATATGTCAAGCAACCACAAATAATATTACTTGTCTGCTACACATAACCTTACATATATACAACACTCCAACAAAGGAAATTAATTCTTCATTTTAAATGGAACTTTTTCCATTTAACTTTTTCCGCAACTGTCAGTGCGCTTATGGCTTTTTGCAAGTAAAGAATGATTTCTTAATCATTCCAATTTGTGTATCATTGTAGGATGTCCAGTGTCTAATTATAATCCTTACAGGTAGGTCTGTAACATTAGTTCATATTTTAGATGAGGGGACTGAATGATGGCAACTTATTTTATGGCCATCTAAAGAAGTCACAGAAGACATAAGACATAATTCCATTTTTCCTAATTTATATCATTTATTGTAGATGTCTCAACTGCATTCTATGCCAGCCTTCAGGAGATAACATAAAATAAAATACTGATTTATTTATTTAAAAAAATTACATGTTTTAGAACAAAGTGTAGTCCCAAATGCTAATGGCAGAGATGGTAAAAGTTATATCTATTCAAACATATTTTTATAATATTTCAGCAAAAAAATGAAAGTTAACAATTGGTTTAATAAGATAAACTTCTTACCAAGCAATTTCTATGCCTTGATACAACATACACCATTCCCAACTCAAATCTGTCATTAGGCTAATATAGTGCCATACAATCAGTTTAAAAACTCATTTTCAGGTTAGAGGCTCAAATGGAGGCAAGGAATAACATGTATGAATATATATTGCACTGATTCATGAACAAATTTAATGGTTGTACCTGTTGCACAGATACAATCATTAAAATCAAATGATAACATTGTCAGGGTCGCTTGTAACTCACTTCAGGGTTTTTTATTTTTATTATTTGGGGGGCATTTTTAGGGTCCAAGTTAATTCATAAAAGTATATTGGATGTCTTTAAGTAGCTTCTGTATAAAAGATTGGGTTCACTGTTTTGGAAATCTAACCCAATCCATGTTTGTCTCACTGCAGTGCCCTGACATTATTTTCACACTTAGCATCAGGCAATAGAAGTATGCTGACCAGCTTATATCTCCACTTCGATTCAGCTCATATTCCATGTCAAAGTCCCATTAGATAGATACTACAGTTTTCATTGTCCTTTGAGAGGCCAAACTTATCAAATGTGCATTTTAAAAGCATGTTTTTAACTAGCCATTTTTTAAAGTAGTCTAGAGAACAGCCAATTCTTGTCTGGCAGACAGGACAAGAAATGGAAAACCTTCCAAACGCTTTCTGCATTCTGACACCAACAACAATCAAAAGCACAGATACTGATTGCAACTATCTGCAGTTGTTTTGTTTAGGAAAAGGGTTGTTGTGTTTTGCCAAGTAAAAAAAAATGTGTTTGGCATTAGGGCAAAATGGTGATTTCAGAAGGAGCATGCATGGGCATAAATGTCACACCTGTTGTATCTTGAATCAAAACCATTTTCATTGGATCTCACTTTTCAAGCTGCATAAATCTAAAAAAGAATGTGGGTTCCTTAAGGAATTGTAATTTGAGCCTGTCAGTAAACCCCAAAACACCTTTTCCCTTTCCCCGTTTTTGTTCAGATTGTTGCACAGCCCTATGGAAGGCATTTAGCCATAAAATGAAATCCCAAATCAGACAATAGGCCAGCTAAATTCTGTGCAACAAGGCATTCTGTCTGAGAAAGCAGTCCAATTAAGTATACCTTTCCACATAGGGTTCAGTACACGAATAATCACCAGCAGTTATAAACTAGGCATTTGCTTCAGAAGGAAAATATAATTCAAAAAGCTGCTGCAAAGAACACCACAGTTACAACAAACTGTTTTGATGTTTTTTTCCAGGTTCTTGCACACTGAGCATAACATTCATACTTTCTTTTCCGTTAAATTTGCTGACACTCTACAAACAAATGCAAAGGTCTAGACAACAAAAAGGAAACTTTCCTCAACTATACTTCATAAGGCTCACAAAAATAAAAAGTCAGCTAATTTTTAACCTGACATCTTTAGTTTTAAAAGGGGAGGGGCTTTTATTCTCACTGACCAATCTTCTGAATTTGAAATGTTTGGTAATTAACACTATCAATTGTGCAGGAGTTAGAACAATCAACTTAGCTCTGCATGAAGTTTTTTTGTATTTGTATGTTAATCTTCAACATGTAAAAAGCATGTATGTCAGTACAAAAAAAAAATCAGACAAATTGCATTTTTATAAAAACAACATGAATACAGGTATGGCCATGTTATGTTTTATTTTTTTAAAATCCGAACATTATTAGAAACCTGAGATGTTATAAATCTAGCTTTTAAAACAGGCAGGGTTGGCATGCTCCAGACTCATCTGATTAAGGAGAGTGGAAGTGCACCTTCTCTGTAGTAGGTGCTTCCCTGTGGAAGAAGGCTCCACTTGAGATTCAGATACTCCCATCCAGCTTGTATTTTGGAGGCTGTGAAAACCTGAATGAGAATGATTGGAAACCCCCCCCCCCCAATTTAGGCTGTGCAGATCTTGCTGTCTGATTTTTATTATCTTTCCATCTTTCATTCTTTTTCCTTCTTGTATGTTGTATAGTTTTTGTTTTAATATTTGTTCCTTGTTAACTGCCCAGTCATTGGTTCTTTGCGAATCCTAAGTAGCTTAACTGACCTTTTTTGGTGCAAAATATAAAGGAAGGAGTTGTCTGAAGTATGAAGAGAAATGTGAACATGGAAACACAATTTAAGCATTTTAGACATGAGCAAGGTGCATTCATATGCACCTCCCACTATGTGCATGTTTCCTCTATAAACAACCTTCCATTTCATATCAGTACAGTAGCAATTCTTCCAGAATAATTCTAACTAGTTTCAAAGAGCACTAATTAAAAATACATCAACTGCAGCAGAATATATCTATTTATCATCTATCAATCATCTATATCTATGTACCTATCCTCTATCTCTTCTCTCTCTCCCTCCCCCCTCCCTCTCTTTCTCTTGCTAATTGATTTAAAATTAAAAGGATCAAACTTACCACATTCTTAATATTTGGGTATACAGAAAAAATTGTTTATAGCAGTGAAAAGAGGGGCTAGCACTAAATAGAACAGAATAGAAGAAGCTTTATTTGTCCAAGAATGATTAGAGACACAAGGAATTTGCCTCTGGTAAAAACGCTACATGCAAAGCAACAGAGTAATAATAATCATAATAATACAAATAAGGGGGTAGTAGAGAAGATGTGAATGATAATAATAATAGTAATATAGCCATACAATATGAGTAACTATCTTTAGACATAAGACAGTGCTGTGGGAATTAGGTGTTCAGCAGAGTGATGTCATGAGGGAAAAAAACTGTCCCTGTATCTAGTAGACATACAATGTGCTATAGTGGTATCCAGAGAGGAGAAGTTGAAACAGTTTATGTCCAGAATGTGATGGTGGCCACCAAATGTCCATTAAAATGACCACCAAGCTGTATTTATTGTTAGAAATGCAAACTTTACATTTTGTTCACTTGGGCTATTGAGGATGAGACTAGGGGCCATTTAGTCATTTACTGGCAGAATACACACATCTTCTAGAAATGCTTTAAATAAGCTATAGAAGAGCCCAATCTGTCTCAAAGGCTATTAAATTAGTGCTATTTGTAGAGCTGAATCTTGATGAAGATTGTGATACAAAGTACCAGACAGGACATACTTTATATTTAAAAACCCAGTATAATCAGAGCCAGTTTTTGAATTAATAGTTTGGTTTCTTCTCTATTAGTACTTTTTAAAGCCATCCTTTTTTTTTTTTAGAAAAAAAAAAGGTTGCGTGTGAAGAANCTTTTTTTTTTTTAGAAAAAAAAAAGGTTGCGTGTGAAGAAGAGTCATTATTTGTTCTTGTGAACTAGGGTTTTCTGTGCTCTCAAACCAAGTTTGGATCAATTGTTAGACTGATATAAAGGAGAAAGTGATCAAAAATAATCAAAGAGAGAACTAACATAGAACTAAGCAGAATTTTCCTGACAGAATAATTTTTATCTATGGAACAACTTGACTCCAGAACTTGTGGGTGTTCCAACGCTAGAGGTTTTTATGAAAAGATTGGACAACCATTTGTCTGCAATTCTCCTTGTGCAGAGGGTAGGATCAGAAGACCTCCAAGGTCCTTTCCAACTCTGTTATTCTGATTGGACTGTAAATTGGACAAGACTAATGATTTACTGAAAAAAATTCAGCATTGTAACTTGCAGTTATAGATTGTCTCAAAGAATTAGCAGTTGGATCATTAAAAAATTGAACTGAGACTGTAGACAATTGAGCAAGACATATGTTTATATCAATCACTACTCACTATTTGGATGAATATTAGCCAGTAGGGATTCATTTTGTTCTATTAAATCGCGTGCTAACTTATCTACAAGCAGTCAGTGGTTACTCTCTAGACCATGGGTATCAAACTCCCAGCCCATGGGCTGGATATGACACATGCTGGCCATGTCCACGCCTGGTTTAGCAAAAGGGAAAAAAGTCCCAATACATCAGGTGACACTGCTGTGACAACATGAGTTTGACGCCCCTGCTCTAGACAAAAAACCCACCTCAGCAAGATGTGAAATCAGTAATACTAACATGTAATCTTGACTAGATCTAGATCATAAAATAATGGGTTTGTTTAAATAAGCATGTATATCATTTGGAGACAAGAATTTAAATTAAATTTATAAATTAGACATTAGCTGGAGTATTTACAAAATATTAGAGTTGAAACCAAATAATTTTAAATACATTTCTGGAATTTTAGTGAAAAGATTCATTTCTAATTTTAAAAAGAGAGAGAGGATAGAATATTACAACTCCCAATCTTTCTGAAAGAGGATTTTTTTTATTAAAGTTTATTTAGTAAATATTTATATTTAGTAAACTGACTTAAAAAATATCATTCCGAAATATAAAGCTTTCAATAATATGTTAATATTAAAGGGATCCCTTCAGAAGAGGGGGGGCAATTCTTGATTGCTCCATCAGGGTCTTAACTGCAGCTATATTGCACCGTTTAAAATGTCACATATTGAAAAACAACTAGATCTTCAGAGACTTTATCTTAACATTATTACATAAACATTCCTGTAGTGAGTACCAACAAAACATTCCAGGAGGTGAAATTACAAGATCTAATTAACCTGAGACATGTTGGAACAGAAAACTCATGCTTGACCCCCTGAGAATGTGCTGTTTCCATCCTTCATTGAAATTGTCCCAATACAATTTAGTAGGCAATGAAAGCAATGGGTTTTCTACAGGAATTACTTAAAAACCTATCTGGTTTAATAGAAAATGGGAGTGTTTCACTGGGTTGTTTGCTTTAAAACCACTTGAGAAAATTCTACAGGAGAGACAAAACTGTCTTTCACATCTCTGCCAAAAGATAGTTTTTCAGTCATAATCCATGTAAGAACTCAATTATTAAGTGGTCTGGTTATAAGTAGTAAATGGTCTCTGTTCCAAATATCAGTACAACCTGAATCATGGAAAGCATCCCTGAAATCATCCAATACATCTGAGCTTTCTTGTGCAGAACAATTTAAACTTAACTCTGTCTCTATAGTGGAGCAATTGGATGCACTATCCTGAGCCTAAAATATTAAGTAAAAGCATTCCATTTGTTTCTGTTGCTATGAAATCAAGGATCGCTCTTGAAATGTCATTTGTATGGCAGCCCACAAGCTAGCTAGCAAGTTCTTTGCCTTCTAATATATTGTGCCTCCACGAGTTGCTAAATAATGCCTTGCCCTTTTCTATCCACTTTCATGTTGTGTTTCTAATTCTATAAAACACAAAAGGAGAGTATGATTGATGGTAGCACCTGCCCAATTTTTACCTAAGTTTGGAGTTAAACTGGAATAAGCCTAACTAATAGTTGAGAGAATCCTATACTTTGTGGAAAACTGGGAAAAATGTTGCAGAAAGAAGAATTTCTAACAGCCAATATAAAAGACAAAAGGAACCAACCGTGATGTGCATGACAAAAATGAGAAAGTGAGAAATGTTTTCAGTTGAAATGATATTATAGCCATCCTTCTGCAGGAAGGGAAAAAGGAGCTTTGAAAATAGGAAGGTGTGAAGAGAGAGAAAAAGGATCTGACTCCCCTCTGTTTGCCATGTATGTTTCCCTTTAATTGCCTCCCAAGATGACACTTTATAGGACTGCAGTGGCAAATTGATTCGGCACACTCATTTGACATAATTACATCTAGTTTAGTCCTGACTGCAGTAAAACTAGTCTCAACACAATGCAAAGAACTGCGGCTCTTAACAGCACTGCCAATGTCTTTCCCTAAAAAAGTCATTTCTCAAGGTTCTGGCTGTATTACTGCAAGCCTAAATTGGAAATACTGGATATCGTAAATATATATATATATTGTGTGTGTGTGTGTTTGTGTGTGTGTGTGTGTGTGTATATATGTATATATGTATATGCATATGTATATGTATGTATGTACATATATAAAGCCTGACACACAGATGAACCCAGTACACAAGCCTGATGATGGCAGATGAGATTCTGTCAAAACGTTGCTGCAACTTTAAAAGCACAACTACAATGACATGGGAAAATACCAAACAAAGCTGAATCCCATACATATAAATACCCGTGAAAACTTAAGAAATATATATATATATATGTATATGTA
>BHFT01018684.1:0-22206 GCA_004320025.1 Laticauda laticaudata | reverse complement strand
TTTGTTTTTCTGCCAAAGTGATCTCTTTTTGGATTGAAGCTTCATTATTGTTATGGGTAATCTGTTTTTTCTGGTTTGGGGAGTTGTTATTGGTACATATAATTTGATGACTCTTTTGACTTCAACTAATGTAATGGTCTTCAACAGTATTGCATCCAGTAAATAGAAATTGCCAATCAAGGGATGAAAGATCATTGTCTGTAAATCATAGTTGCCTTTTTTGAAGTTATAATTGGGGATCACATTGTTGTGTTGATTTTTGTTTGGATCTATGTTGAGACAAAAGTCTATCATGTTGTGGTCACTGTTGGAAAAGGATTCTTTAATTTGTTTTCCATAAATTGAATTCCATACTTTGGGAAAGTTAATTTCTCAGCCTGCTTGAACCTTAATTTTGGTTTTCTCAATTATGTTTGGAATTTTGTTCATTGTAGGAGATGGCAGAAGACTGTCCTAATAGAGTTGTTGTTGTTGTTTTGTTACATTTTTTTCAAACACTTAACAGTCTTTCTGATTGCTCACAATTTCTTTTCTGCAAAAGCTGAGATACACAGCAATTCCAATATGGGAAAACAAGTATCACAAACCAGTGGAGAAATATTTCATAAATGAAACATTGAGCATGAAGACTCCTCCCACAGTCACTATATACAACTGCAATACTGAGAATTAAAAATGGATTGGAAAGATTTTGTCAGGATGGATATTGAAAACAAAATTTATTTCATCGAATAAAATGAAAACTAGTAGAAACTATGCAGAGCACATTAGATTTAGTACCAGACATTCAAGTGAAGATTTTACATAACTTCTAAAATGTAAGATATAGGTGCACATTGGAAATTAAAGTTCAATTCTATAGAAACACCCCAGCTAGTAATAGACATGGGGATTTGAGCTGAAATTATCATAATGCCTAAGTGTCATTTTAACTTAATACTGCTTTATTCTTTAAAAGATGGAATGTAACAAAAATGTTTAACTTGCCTCTCAAACCTACTGTCAAATTCAATTGATAACTTATCTCCACGGTGATAATTTTTTTGGGGGGTATGTTTAACTTCGTGTTAAGTGTGAAGTGGTAAGAGTAAATCAGTTTGTCAATGTATTGCATTAAGCACCTTTCATCTGTGTTTGAGATCAGAGAGTAACACACAAAAGTGAGAGAAATAGAGAATAACTGAAGCTAATCAGGAAACATAATGCCTTGATCACACCACCTGATAAATCACCTGCCCAATAATTTGTTTTATTGTAGTATTCTCTTTTTATGATCGCCTCTGTGAATTTTCAGGTTCTGGCAGAATTTAGAAAAACTGATACTGCCATTAAAATTAATCTGACAATGTTGTCAGTCAATGTTGGCTAGAGAGAAGTTCCCTGAAGTCTGAAAGCTTGGAAGATTAAACCTCTGGTCCGGGTGACTGACCCAGATTGAATCCTGCTATTTTGTTATTGATTAAAATAATGAGAATAACGTAGAAATGGTCACTTTAAACATTTATAAAGGGAAGAAACTAATGAAGAAAAAATGGTGTCTTGCTGTGATCACACACAGGATTTATAATATGGACAAAATTCAAACTAGGGATATCTTGGTTCTTTATTCTATTCATCTGTTTAAGTCTTCAATTCATGTAAAATGAACATACAGCATGCTTCTAAGTTGAATTATGCTCCAAATAGTGCAGGTATGTCAGAGCTCATTCACAAAGCTGGACTTTGTGATTACAAATTTAGGCTCCATGTCTCCAATGAAAGTGGCAGGAAGGAGGAAATAGTGGTATATTAATTTGAGTCAGAAATGTTGACATCATTCATTACAGAATGTATACTTCTAAAAATGTTCATAATTAGGGGATAGTCAGCCTGGCAAGTATATAATAACAGATGTCCCTTTATTATTGCAAATTTAAATATTTGAAAGCAATGTTTCTGTAGTTATATACTTGGATAGTATATCACACGTATCACCATGCATTTTGAAAAAAATACCCAGGGGTGGATTTCTAACAGTTTGCACCTGATTCGCTAGAACTGGTAGTTAATATTCTAACAGTTCAGAGAACCAGTTGTGAGAAAACAATTACGTTGGTCTAACCTGTGAGGAAAGACAAGAAGGAAACTCTGTGTTGCACTATACAGAAACTGGCTTTCTGCTAACCCTTATATGTTCTTGGCAGGACTAGACTTACCTGTCTCAGGAATCTCTCTGGAGTTTTTTCCCTCCTTTGCTGGTACTTTGCTTCTGTAGGGAGTGATCATTCAAAGCACTGAATGGCACTGAAAAAATGACACTTGAAAAAACCACTGACTTATGACTAGGGGGTGGGATACAACAGGGTTAAACTACTGCGTTTGGTGAATTTACGAGGTCAGGATGATTTTGATGTTGCTTCCCCTGCACATTGCATGTGACCTGTAATCGTCATCAGCACCAGCTGGGTGCAGAAGAAGCAGCCTTTGAAACAGTCCTCTTTTTCCGGCTTTTTTAACATTGCAGCTGTGCCTTGCCACGGCCAGCTGAAGTTGAAAAATCAAGAAAAAAGGTCATAAATACCGTAGCGTGGTGGGCAAAAACATCTAGCAGAGCATAATAACCGGTTCATATTGTCTGCTGCTTCTCAGAGCTACCAGTCTCCAGAGGTGGACAGAAACCGGTAGAAACCACATGCCTACTACTATGACCATTTTTCACACTTATCTGACTGTTGCCAAGCAACCTCATGTCTGAGAGGCCAGGTGAGCGAGATGTGATGCCTCCCGATAGTGAGTGATATTGAGTTGGCCACACCCAGCCAATAACATGACCACCAAGCCATGTCCACCACCTAAGCCATGTCCACAGACCCAGTTGTTAAAAAATTTGAATCCCATCCCTGAAAATACCCTACACATGGTATTTTTACAAAATTTTGAGAAGGAAATGATACTAAGTTGCTTAAATGGCAAAAACTGGAAACAGAACTGCTCATTCTTAATTGATAGTTTTCTGTTCCCATGAAGTATTACACATGATTCCAGGTGAGCTCTGGGTTTGTACTTGGATAAAGTTGGAATTTAATTTGAAGTTTCTTCATAATTACCAAGAAAACTTCATGTTATGTCCATGCAATCACTGGGAGTCAAGCTCAGCTAAATATATTTTCAATTTTGTTTTGCTTAAATATATTAGAAAGCATGAAATGCTGAGTTATACCTCAGGATGAAACATATCAAAATGTATATATGTATGTGTGTGTGGGGGGGGGGGGAGTGTTATACAAATACTAACTTAAAAGCAAACCTTTCCATATTTAAAATAATTTAAATATGCTAGAAAACACAAGACAAAATGTATCAAAATGTATTTATATATGTACATTTGCATATATCTATATTTACATCTGCCTGCCTGGCTGCCTGCCTGCATACCTACCTACCTACCTACATTTATTCATCTAATGGCTAGATAACCTTTGTTTTCTCTAGCAATTGTTTCCAGTATGTTCATTAGAGAAAATTCACATTCAATGGAAAATGTATGGATCAAGATGGGGATATTTTCACTGCCAGGTTTTCCAATTATCCAGAGCAGATTCTGCAATAGCAGTACAGTACAAAAGGGAGACAGAATCCTGTTGCATGAATGAAAATGTATTCATGTGAATGACTGGTCAGAAAGTAGTGGATAATTTCAACTTCAATTGTTGGTTCATTCATGTGAATGTCTCTTGCCATAATCATCCATACTGATGGAACATCAGCCTTTCTGCTAATGTCAAATACAGGGTTGTTGTCAGTTTCTTACTGATATATGTCTGAATTTGCCTGCTTTGCCTATGGCTATTAACTAGTTTACTAAGTCAATCAGTTATGACAAGTCATTGAAACAACACCCCTATGGTTCAATTTATTGCTTTTTCCCCAATACTTAATGTCATCCAACACTGAATGTCCAAACAACATTTTCTCCCTTTTTGAACTTAGATTATCTTAAGACAATAGGAATGAATCAAAGCAACACAATACAGTATTGGATATGTCTGGCTAGAGATTTCTGGCATGGTCTTTTGTGCTTTTCACCAAATATCACATTTTTACCAAAGATCGTAATGCAGCTTGAATGAAAGATGAGACATCATACATTCTTTATCTTTTGTGATGTCCCTGTAGCTTTTTTTTTTTTTTGAAGATTACAGAGAAGGAAAGGGTTTTTCGGAAAATGGGAAGAAGACCACCCATCATATTTTTTGTAGCAGCTGAGACCCAAACATAAGTGGAAATATGCATAATGATAGTAAAACTTAAGAATATGAGTTAATAAAAATAATAAAAATAATAACTAAAATTCTGAGGGAATCAAATCAAATTCTTTAAATTTTTTAGATTCTTTTTCATACTTAATATATCTTTTCTCTTAATACATATACACCATATACAACTTCTATATCTTCTAGCTTTTCATTAAATAAAATTTATTCCATATATTTCTTTTGTGTGATGGTAATGCTTACATTATGTTGACTACTTAGAACAATTTTGAAGAAATGGAACTAAATACCATGTTTCTCCAACAATACGGCCTCCACCAATAGGAAGCCCCACCATGTTTTATAGGCATTCAAATTATAAAATCTAATTAAGCCCCTCCCCCCAAATTAAGGCCCATATTAAACATGTGAAATGGGGGGGGGAATGGCGGTGGAGGCTTGCATTTAGGAAGTACTTGCATGCCTGGATATGGTGCTGCCTGTGTTGGTGGGGCACTTCATACAGGGAGACCTTCCACCACCGCTGCTTTTCCTTCTTCCTTGCTTGGCGCACGTTTGGTGCAGCCACATGAGGCCAGTCAGGGCTTCTCCCTGCAACCGGAGCCCTGAGGAGACACTTGGCTTCTTAGCCTGGGGCACCCAGCGCAGGTGACAGGTGGGCCCTCCTTCCCGGCAGCAGAGCTCTCACCAAGGCAGCAAGCGCCTCCCCTCTGGACCGTCCACTGATCCCGCCAGGGCCACACCAGAGCCGTGCGGGCTGGGCAAAGCTGAGAAAGTGAGCTGCGGGTGTGTACCTGTCTCCTCCTGCCCCTCATTCCCAAATCTCGCCTGGGCAAGCAGCGCTTTGCTTGCTCTGCAAAGCCGTGGCCTCCTCATCTCTCAGCAAGCAGGAGGAACCTGCTGCAGCCTCCTCCTCCTCAGCCACAGTGCAGATGTTGACCTTGTGGGGAGAGATAGAGAGAGAGGGAGAGATCTTCTCGGGCGAGTGCCTTCCTTTGGAAGGCGGTGATGGGAATGCCTGAAGCTAGGTGTCTCCTCAGGGCTCTGGTTTCAGGGAGGAGCCCTGACTGGCTGCACATGGCTGCACCAAATGCTGCGGCATTCCTCTAATGCTGTGGCAGCAAGGGAGAAGGGAAAGCAACGGTGGTGAAAGGTCTCCCGAACCCCAAGCTGTTGCCGCCCGCCCACCTGAGAATGCAAGGGGAGAAATTAAGTCACCCCTGAAAAGATGGCCTCGCCATTTTTTGGGGGGTCAAAAAAAAATAAGGCCCGGCCTTATAATGTGAGAAACACGGTATTATGACTTCAACTATAAATTAATGTAGAACTGAGTATGCATCCTTGTCCTCTGGCCCCAAATCATTTTTACATATTTATTTTTTTATTCTTTATTATAGTCCCCTTCTCTTTTTCTTTTTCCCTTATTTTTCCTTGCACTTTTTAAACTCTCTCCTCTCCTCTCCTTTCCTCTCATTTGTATTCAATTTTACTATTATAATCAATAGTCTGAATAAAAATTATATGTGTGAAAAACCACTGAGTAGTCCCATGGTCAAAATACTGATTCTTCTCCCTTCTATTTTTCTCACATCCTTCACATATAGAAGACATTCTTCACTACCTAACTATGCAGTTTTGAAAATTGTGGAATGTCATTGGAGACAGATATCTCCAAATCCTATTATAGTTGAAGCAAATACAGATTTAGGTAATTTGTCCTGTGTTTTAGTCAACTGTTTACTTTCCAGTTGTTTGTCCCTGCTGACTCAAATTCCTCTGCCTCATGACATGTATTCTGTCATGTAAGACAAAAATAAATGGTTCTTTATCTGTTCTTTTCACTGTAAAACAGGAATGTACAACATGAGGCCTGAAAATCAGAAATGATTTCTATGTCTTGAGCCTCAAACCACATGTAACTCTACCTTACTTCCAAAAGTTGCCACAGATATTGTTTTTCATGTGAAAGAATGGGAAACTTATTAAATACAGGAGAAAACAAACATATGAATTCAATTTTATTTTAACCTAAGTCAATATCAATTTAATTAAATAAAAATGTTGTCCCAACTCATCTTCAAGCTTTCTGGAGTCCAGGTTTTGCCATAATATACAAAGGAAAGCCATATTTTATCACTTTTTTTTACCGTTTACAAAATCATTTTTTCCTGATTTTGTTCTTTATTACAGTATTATTATTCCAACTGCTCAGTCTTTTCACCAAAACTCTAAAATAAATCACCCATTTCCAAAAGCTAAGCATTTAAATTAGTTCCTGGCTGATTTAGGTAGAAATTTTCAGACTCGACTCATGTAGTTTAGATTCTATTCCTCTGTTTTAGACAGGAATATTAAAGGCCCGGTCCCCTGGACATGACGGCAAAACATATGCATAAAGGACACAGCGGACGAGCAAAATTTGGGGTGGCTCCCATCCATTGTCATCCGCTCCAAAAAAAGTGGCGAAAATTTGCATAAACAGAACAGAAAAGAATGGACGTGGGTTAGTATGTTGGGGATGTTAAACGGATTTCCATAGGAAGCCTAGCAGATGAAAGTGGATGGAAGTGGATGACACCTCCAAAGGGGTTCCAGGGGAGAATTTCAAAGCGGACACATAGCGAAGTGGGGGGATGCATAATGGATGAAGCGGATGCATCATGGACGCCTATAGGAAACAAAGGGGATGCCGGCACGGATGTATATCGAATGCAAAGCATTCACTGCACATGTGGGAGGAGATGAATTGCATCAGCTCTGCAGATATAAAAGGATAGCAATGCACGCAGTCAGCATACAGGGGAAAGACGTGCTGCCACATACATCTAGCAGGAACACCATGGTTCATCAGTCAGGCAAGAAGAGGAAGCCGGGCCTACTTTTTCAAGCCCTGGCAAGAAGGCCAGAACCAGTGTGCCACCCCTGGCACTGACTCTGAAAGCTGCTGCTGCTGTGGTGGACCAGCCCAAGCCCCTCAAAGCCCTGGCTGCTGAAGGCCCTGCTGCTCAAGCCCCTGAAGGCCCTGCTGCTCAAGCCCCTGAAGACTCTGCTGCTTCAAGCCCTTGCCAGAGGGAGGAAGAGGCAAGGGAAGCAGAAGGGAGAGAGGAAACAGTACACCGTTTTCTGAGGACCATGAGGATGAGGTGCTGGAATAGCTGAGGGAGAACGAGTACCTCTGGAGAAAGGGCCACAAATTGTATCAGGACACCAAGAAGAAGCAGGCAGATTGGAGAGACATGGGAGAGAGCCTGGATACACTGCAGAAGTACTCCTTGGATGGTGGAAGCACATGCACACCTGGTATGGCAAGCTACACCTCAAGAAATCTGGGCAGGCCGCTGTCAAGCTCACTGACTGGGAGATGTACGTCATGACCAGTGCGTTTCCTGGAGGTGGAGATCCGCCACGAGAGGAACCCCTCTGAAACTCCTCTCCCTCAGACAGCCCACAGACAGCCAGTCCTCTTCCAGCCAGGAGCCAGCTACCCTGTCCAGGCAGGTGTCTTCAGAGGGCCCACAGCAACGAGAGCCCCCCCCAACAGCTGCATCCCCATGCCAGTGGAACTTGGAGGATCCCGTTGCGAGGATGACGCCATGCTGTCATAAATGGAGGAAAGAAGCAGCAGTCACCAGAAGGCCTACCCACCACCACCACCCCCAGCTCCAGAGGATGCAGCAGAGAAGCAGACTGGAGAGCCAGGACACAGTGATACTGTTGGAGATCGGGGACACAATGAAGACCAGCACAGAACTTCTCTCTCAGCTGATCCACTGGACAGAGCATCCTTGGGGCTGGAACACCTTAATCACCCTCTGTAGGCCAGACACTGAGGGACCGCCTGAGGCCCAGTACATGTGATGAAGCAGAAAATCACAGCACTTCTGCACAACCTCAAGCCCAGTTTGAAGCTGCATCTACCAGTCCAGCTCTGCTCCTCCACCCCAGGCAATGTCACAGCCCTTCACGGCTTTCAACAGCCCTCACCTACCAAGGACTACCAGGACTTCCCACAGCAGAAGCAGAACTTCCCAGTCCAGGCCCAGCTTCATGGATGCCACAGATGCCAGTCCTCACCCAGCTGCAGACCAGACAGCCCCACTATACACTCCTCTTCCTCTACCCCCACAGCCAAGCCCGTCAATGGACAATCTGTCAGAATTGGGACCCTGACATTTCAAGTCCTTGATGAAGGGCCTCTCAATCTCACGGGACTGAGTCAGCTCTCGGATAGCTTCCTGAACACACCACATCTGTTGTACCCTCGGGGCCAAGCACCCAATGGTGCCTCAGACCAGCACTCAAGCCACAACCACCTCCACAGTCCCTGCCCACTTAACAGCTGAGACCATGGACATGACTCAGAGTGACTGAGAATCGTGTCAGAGACTGAGTTGTGTTACTTGTTAAGTTATTCTTTGCTTAAGACACTTTACTTGGTTCATTTTGCTTATTTATATAGTCATAAAGTTTACCTAAGAAAGTTTAAACTTTGCTTAAGACACTTAATACAGTTTACTTGTTCATTTTGCTTATTTAATAAAGTCATAAAGTTAAGAAAGTTAATAAAGGTTATCTTTGCTTTAGACACTTAAATTCACTTGGTTCATTTTGTTTACTTAATAAAGTGTGGTGAAACTTTGAAAAAATGGTTAAGCCTTTGCATGCTTGTGGAATAGATAAGATAGTTGTGGGATAGATAAACCTCCAGTGCAAGCATAGTGGACTGTATGGTCCACCATCCCAGCGATCCAGTGATATTTCTCCCCCTTTTTATAGAAATATCGGTTGTCTGCTTGGTGTCCTTCTACATACTCTAGACATACTGCAGAGATCCTTAAATATATGAGATACATCCAGATACAAACATTTTTTTCCATTTTTAATATCTTATATACGAGATGCATATACTTACATCCTTTCTATTTCCATGCTACTAACGCTGTGTAGACGTTCCGTGTACCTTTTGTTTCCTCCCTCTTTCCGTTTCAGATGTAGCGGATGTGAGTTGAGGGCGATGTCCAGAGGATGCGAGAGGATACAGCGGATGTTTAACGGATGATAATGGACATAGAACATTTGTTGCCCATATATCGCGGATGTACATCGTTCGCAGGCAGAAAGTTCATCCATCACCAAAGTTTTGTGCAGCTCAAAACTTTTGCATGGATGAAATTGCAAGTGGACGGATGCTCGATGGATAGAGTGTATGAAACACGTAGGCAATGAGTACACAACGGATGCATCGTGTTTTCTAATGGATGCCAAGCTTTTTTTTATGTTTTACATCCTCTTTGCATCTGTAAGTGCAGTGGGACTGGACCTTTTACACTGTCAAGTGGAAAGAAACTATTCAGGACTAGTATGCAACAGTGCTCTAGCATTTCAATTCTAAATTCTTTTCTTCGATATTTCCAAATCAATGGATATTTATAAGTTTGTTGATGGCTTTAGGATGTTGAAATACCTTTATAAAATGTTTACAATCCTGGAACCTAAAAAGTTGTAATTGTAATCTACTTCTTCCATCTCACAATTTATCTGAATTTTTTTCCAGTTTACCGGTTGATATATTCTTAATGTTCTTCTGTCATCCTTTGACAGGTAGTGTCATTCACATATCTCAGTATTGATACTTCTTCTAATGATTTTGATTACAACCTTTGGTTTTTCCCTGGAACAAATTTAGCCTACATACGGGGATAGACTACAGCCCTGGATGACTCCTATTCCAATGGGATAGTAGCCTTAATATGACCTGCCATCAAAATAATGTTTAAAATTCTGCAGAAAGAAGAGAAAATAGAAATTAAAATATGTCAGCAAAGGAACAGGGCAACAGGAGATCCAGTAGCTAATATAAACTTAATTATGAAACAGCAAAAGACTATCCAAAAGAGCTTTACTTTCCATTTTATAGATTCTTAAAGCCTCTGCAAAATTTTAGACCTTTTTATCTCCATACTATATTTAATCTTTCATTTTATATAATCCCCTGAGACCTTTTTGGAATGGTAGTGTGTTATAGAAAATGTCATTAATGAAGGAATACTAAAGACAGTGAAAAGCAATTGATTAAAAATTACAGGTGGCTCTATGTTTAGTCAGATTTAGAATAGACCCATTAAAGTACATGGCATTTATTTTTGCCATTAATGGTATCAACTTCATTGATTTTGTTTCTGCTAAAGAATGACCAAGTAATTTTTTGCAGACCAACATCTGTAGTCCAACAAATTTAGTTCAGGGAAGTGCTTAATCACTTAAAGCAGGGGTATCAAACTTGCATTGTCACAGTGTCATCATGTGACTTTTTGGGACTGTTTTGCCCTTCGCTAAACTGGGCTGGGGTGGGTACAGCATGTGATGCATCCAGTGCAAGAGTTGTGAGTTTGACATCCCTACCTTAAAGTGTGTAAAAATGCTTCATCTTTTAACAGGTGGTAAAGATTCCTTTTTTGTTTGGTTTAAGAATGTGAGTGGTAGAGATCTGGCATAATATTAAGTAGATATCATCTTTCTAAACTAAACTACTTAGGAATCTATGAATAATTTATTGCTATGGGACAATTTTACAAAAATATTAATTTTGGAACTCTTGAGTAAGTTGATGAGCCCAAATGTAAATGTCAAAATTTCCATTTCTAAGACATTTTGACATGATTTAGAGGTCAAAGAAAACACAGAAAAATAAATGCATTAAGGGGGAAATATGCACATTAATATGCATGGTAAAAAGCAATGTGCATAAAATTGAATTTTCCCAATGGGGAAAAATACAGACTTGAGAAAATATATGCACAAAATGCATAAATCACATAAAGTAAGCAAATACAAACCTTTATTCAGTTTTGTGTTGTGCATAATCTTGAGTTTGTTTAAGAAAAAAATATTTGTAAGAAAAAAAAGACAGAACCACCTCTTTGTAGCCTTATTAAAGATTCTGCTGATCGTGTTTCCTGCTCCAAAAGTAATTTTTTTCTTTAAAAAAATCCAACTGTTATACTTCCATCCAGTGTAATATGCTAAGCAAAGGCTTCCTATTTAAATGCTCAGCAAGTGGTATTGAACATGTTTCTGTATTCTACAAAATTGAATTAATTGCCCAATATCTTTTTTTTTCTTTTTGGACATGATCCCTTAGAAACTGCTTGTAAACCTGTTGCTATTCATGAACTGCCCCTGTAAGCTACGAGTATAAACTATTCATTCTTTGAATTGGATTCTAAAGATTTCCTACATCATTCATTAAAATACCTTCCTTAGATGTCTGGGTTCTCAGTGTTGTTGTATTGTACTGAAATTAAGTACTACGGGAAATCCAGGTTACAATTTCACTCTAATCTTCAGAATGCAAGTCCGCCTCTTAAACTGAAATTCCACAATTTTATCTCAGTTTATTGCTGAGATATTGCCTTTTCAAGCTCTGACCTATAAAACTAGATGTCAAGCACTCAATTATTTCCTCACATCACAAAGTTCTCTCAGGAACTGATTGAATTCTTCTGGAGTAGTTTTTCTTATTCTTTTTGCTAGAATGCACTGAAGTGTCTTATAAGGTTATTTCAACTGGGGCAACATTAACATTATTGCATAATTATAATATAAAGGCACCTGATGGTAATAAAACAATTAACTTGGTTCCTAAGATTAGATTTATAAGAGTGCAAAGTATTCTTTGTATTTTTTTGTTTCAGCAAACTTCCAAGGCACATGCATTTAAGATGAAGACTTATAATGTTTAATAGAGATTATAAACCTTGCTACTTATTCATCAAAAATAATCATCTGGTTTAGCCTATATATAAATCATAGTTTAATTTGATGTGTATTGTTGAAAAGACTATGTAGACATGTGCAGAAACCATTTTTATCCAGGGTCAGGCCTGCTATAACCTTAGTTACCCTAAAGAATGACCCTATCAAGAAAGGAACAAGATGACTTCAGGAACAGTGATGTCTTAGTAGCTTTTGCTACTATCAATCTTAGTATTTATTGGATTACTTTTTATGGGTTTACAGTATGTTGGTTCTGTTCTAAAATGGCTTAGGGTTTTTGTTCCCTATTCCAGTTGATCAACTGGCAAATGAAAATCATAGTTCATATATAACATTGACCATGAACATAGGAAAACTTATGCCACATTAAAACACATTAGTCTTTAAAAGACAAGAAGCTACAACAAACTAACACATTCATTCCTCTATTAATTATTTAAATTAAATAACTGAATTGGTCTATGACATCTGTAGGTAAATATACAGTTGAAACTCAAAAAATTAGAATATCGTGCAAAAGTTCATTTATTTCAGTAATGCAACTTAAAAGGTGAAACTAATATATTGAGATGACTCATTATATGCAAAGCAGAGATAGTTAAGCCATGATTTGTCATAATTGAGATGATTATGGTTACTGCTCCATGTAACCCAATCCACAATCTCAGAATTTAGAATATACATTACATGCAATCAAAAAAACAAGCATTGTACATTGAAATATCAGACTTCTGAAAAGTATAACATGCATATGTCTCAGTACTTGGTTTGGGCCCCTTTTGGCAGTAATTACTGCCTCAATGCAGTGGGTGGCATGGAAGATTATCAGCTGTGGCACTGCTGCAGGTGTTATGGAAGACCAGGATGCTTCAATAGCAAGCCTTCAGTTCTTCTGCATGTTCGGTCTCATGTCTCTCCTTTTTCTTGGCAATGCCCATAGATTTCTATGGGTTCAGGTCAGGCGAGTTTTCGCTGGCCATCAAGCACAGGAATCCCAATGGTTACTGAGCCAAGATTTTGGTGCTTTTGGCAGTGTGGGCAGGTGCCAAGCCTTCTGAAAAGAAGTCAGCATCCCTATAAATGCTCGTCTGAGGAAGGCAGCATGAAGTGCTCAATCTCCTGGGTAGATGGCTTGCATTTGACCCTGGACTATGAAGCACAGTGGACGCAACACCACACGCAGATGACATGGTTCCCCAAATCAACACAGACTGGTGGAAACTTCACACTGGACTTTTCAAACATGCTTGCAGTGGTGTGCCTCTCCATTTTCCTCAGACTCTGGGCCCTTGGTTTTTCCAAATGAAATGCAAAAGTTTGCTTTCCTCAGATAAAGAGGGACTTTGACCACTCACCACAGACAGTTCTGTTTGTCTTTAGCCGCAGGTAATACATTTCTGACATTGTTTTTGTTGTTTTAGGAGCAGCTTGACAAGAGGATACGACATTTGATGCCCAATGTCCAGGATCCGTCTGTGTGGTGGTGGCTCTTGATGCACTGACTCCAGCCTCAGTCCACTCCTTGTTGAAGTCCCCAACACTTTTGAATGGCCTTTTTTGACAATCCTTCCAGGCTGCGGTCATCCTGCTGCTTGTGCCACACTTATTTCACATTTTTCCTTTCACCGCATAACTTCTATTAATGTGCTTTGATACAGCACATCCAACTTCCTTTGCAATTATTTTTTTGAGGCTTTCCTCCTTGTGGAGGGTGGTCAATTGATGGTTTTTGGCACAATACTGTCCAGGTACGCAGTCTTTCCATGATTGTGATTTACTAACTGAATAGACTGAGAAGGCCCATTTAAAAGAATAATGAACCCTTTGCAGTGTTATGGCTTAAGGCCCTGTCACACTCGGCCAACAGATGCACAACGGACAGAAGACAACGGAGGAGAAAAATGTTCCATCCGTTGTTATCCGCTCTAAAGGGGCAAAAATTTGGCATAACCGGAGCGGATAACACGGGATGGGGGGAGGACGGCAGGGCGGATGGAAAGCGATGTGGAACGGAACCTAGCGGAAGGGAAAGCGGATGGAAGCGATGGCACATCTGCAGGGCTTCCGGGAGGGCCTCAGCAAGCGGACGTGGAACGGATGAAGCGGATGCACAGCGGATGCACAGCCGGATGAAAGCGGATGCAGAGCGGAAAGCCTAACGGAAGCCTGGGTTAAATTGCGGCATCGCAGGGGATGCATTGATAAGCCACGCGGGAATATAAAGGAAACAGCTCGCATCGTGGCCCGCATATCGAGGAAAAGACCTGCTGCAGGATACATCGAGTCACTAAGCCTGCCCTGCCTGCATGCCTGCTGCCAAGCCTTGCTGCCAGCTTCCTGCCAGCCTGCCTCCAAGCTCCTGCCAGCCTACCTAACCGAGCTTGCTCTCTCCTGCCTGCCAGCCTTGCTGCCAGCCTTCCTTCCATCCCGCCTCCCTGCAGCCAGTCTGCTGCCAGCCTTGGTGCCTGCCTCCTGCCTTCCCTGCCAGCCTTGGTGCCAGGCTTCCTGCCAGGCTTCCTGCCAGCTGGTGCCTGCCAGCCTCACTGCCAGCCTCCCTGCCACCCAGCAAACCCCCGCACAACCATGGGGAAAGAAGCGAAAGTCTCAGCAACCTGCCCATCCCTGCAAGAGGGACAGGGCCACCCTCCGCCGCCTGTCCTGACTCTGCTTCTGCTGGGGCTTCTGCTGCTCGGGCTGCGCTCTTTATCTGGTTGCTGGAGCTTCTGCTGAATCTGCTCCTGGCGGTGGTGCTTCTGCTGCTGCATACTCTGTCTGAAGCTTCGCTACCTGGTTCCTGGCCCTGGTCCTGCTGGTCCTGCTGTCCTGCTCATCCTGCTTGTGCTCCTGCGACTTGCTCGTACTGCTTCGTGCTCCTGGTGCTTGCTTGTTGCTCTGGTTTGCTCATCCTGCTCGTCTGCTCGTGCTCCTGGTCCTGCTGGTGCTCGCTGGTGCTACTGGTGCTGCTGGTGCTGCTGGTGCTGGTGCGCTCGACTGGTGCTTACTCTGCTGCTAGCTGATTCCTGGTTCCTGCTGACCTGCTCGCTGCTGCTGATGATGATCGATCCTGCTGCTGCTGCTGCTGATGATGATGAATTGAATCCTGCTGGTGCTGCTGCTTTGGTGTGGAGAGCAGCCCCTACCACCTGGGAGCCCTCTGAATGAGGGCTCATGCTGGTCCTGCCAAAGGGAGGCAAGAGGCGTATGCAGGACAGGAGAGGAGGCAAATACTTCATTGAGGAGGACACGAGAATGAACGGGTCTGGAGCTGGCTGAGAGAGAATGACTAATCTATGGCGGAAGGGACACCAGCTGTAACAGGGACAACCAAAGGAAGCAGGCTGCCTTGGAGAGAGAGGGCGGAGAGTATGGGTTACACTTCGGAGGTGCTCCTTGGCTGGTGAAGCACAGCACACCTGGTACGGGAAACTGCACCTGAAGAATCTGGCCAGGCCACGGTTTAACGCTGAGGAACAGCAGAGAACCTATGTCATGGCCAGGTGCAGCTTCCTGGAGGGTGAGATCCACCACCGAAGGAGCAAGCAAGGAGCCCCTACTATCTACCCTCTCTCTCCGGCAGCCTTGCTTGAGACCAGTACTTCTTTTCGGCCGAGTCAGTCCCTGTCTCCAGGCAGGCTTTGTGGAGCGTGACATGGCGGAGAACCCCAGGACAGCTTGTTGTAACGTGGTGGATGCGGTGAGGCACAGCCGCCTGGTGCGGTGGGAGAAAAGGAGACATCCAAAATTCACCACAGTCATGCCGCATCACCCCCCCCAGCTCCACCTCCAATTTACAGAAAAGGCAGAGAGCGCAGAAGCAGGAGGGGCAGACCCATACTGTCCTTGCTGGAGATCAGGGACACCATCCACACAGCAATAGATCTTCCTCTCTCAGCTGGTTAGCACCGACCTCCTCATCCTCCAACCGCAAGCCCCTTCCTCACCTATGTCAACCAGACCTCAGCGAACATGGAAGAACCCAGTACCCTGGTGGTGAAGGACCGGATCACTGAGCTGCTCAACAACCCTCCAGATCCAGAGGAACCTGCTCCCACCCAGTCCCAGATCTGCTCCTCACACCTCCACCTCCAGGTGATTCTCCCTCCTTCCAAGGCTTCCCACAGCACCTCACCGTACCAGGCGCTATGGCTACCAAGGAGGTCCAGTCAGCACAGGCAGCAGCCTCCACAGTTCAGGCACAAAGTATTGGAGCGACACGTGCCACCGTTTCTCCACTGAGCACCAAGTGCCAGCCACGCCAATGATGCCACCGACGACAGCGATGCCACCCACACCACCTGATGCACGCAACACCAAGTCTCACCCAGCTGCAGACCAGACAGCCCACTACATCTAACCCTTCTCACACCCCGCAGCCAAGCCGCGGCCTCAGTACATACTGTCATCAGTAGTGGGCAAGACACCCATGGAATGGAGGAGGACCTTTCAGCATCACCGTGGTCTGAGCCAGCTGTCTGAAGCTTTTCCTCAAGCACGCCGTCCCTGTTGTCCCTCTCGGGGCCAGGCATCCCGAATGCGATAAAGACGAGCACTCCAGCCCCACCCCACCTTCATCCGCACCTGTACCCTTCACCCCTGAGACTGGGGCACACGTCCTCCAAGTGACCAATAAGAGTGCCAGAGACTGGTAAGCTGGCTACTGTGGACTTTATTTGGACACTTGACTTGGGTCATTTTTGTTTTACAGCTTGTTGTTCAAGTAAAGTTTATCTTTTGAATTCACGACACTTGCTTCAATTTCTTTTTTTTTATAAAGTCCTTGGTGAAAATTTTAGAATTGGTTTAAGCCTTTGCATGCTTGTGGATGGGTTAAAGATAGCAGTGGGATGGCAGGGATACTGTGGGATGGGTAATAGCTGTGGGCTGGGTAAGGATAGGCAGTAGGATAAGATAACTCCAGTGCATCCCCGCAATAGTGGGACTGTAGGTCACACCTCCTGGTGCCCCACCTATGGCCCTTTATTATCAATAATAATGTAATAATCATCCACACATGTCAACACATGTGAAACACAACTCTTTATTAAACGGCCCTGTTCATTGTAGGCCTACCCAAACATACATGGCCCAATCTCATCCGTGTGATGAGACAGGCTGAAGGAAGCACCCATTAATCACATCTATCATCCTGTCTTGCCACTCCACTGCTCCAGCTGGGAGTTGCACCAGCGTCTCAGGCGGTTTCACTGCTTCTTCCCTTCACATGAGGCTCTGTTTGGGGCCTTGCACATCCTGAGTGTCTATCAGGTTTCTCAGCTTGCCGATCATTCCAGCGCTCCATGTCCCCATTGGCCTTGGTTGAGGTCGCATGAGCTGTTCTGCAAGACTGGGTAGCGGGTGCGCATGAGAATTGTACAGGATGGCAGCAAAGCTCCACGATCCTCCTCAAACGGTCTGTGGGCGATGCTGCATGGTGGTGAGAGTACCTGACCTGTTGGCCAGGATGCAAAGGCATTCTCCACCATCCACTTGCCCTGGACAGCCTAGTACGTTGAAGATCCTCTCTTCACAGGGTGAGGCATCTGGAATGTAGGGCTTCATGCGGTAGGTTGTTTAGGGAGAAGGCCGTCAATTCTCCCCACGATGAAGTAGGGCACAATTTTGCGTTGTCGGTTGGGGCAGGGGGTCTGGATCTGGAAAAGCCATGATGAGGTTGCTTCCAGCCCCTCCTTGAGGTCACTGGTTGTTGTTATACTGGGCATCTGAACGCCATGAGCCCTGCCTGAAGCATCGATGTACATGAATCTTGTAGTCAGCATCGCGCATGGCAAAGATGACGATGCTGAAAGAAGCCCTTGTAGTTGAAATAAATGGACTCCCGACTTGGGTGGTGCTTTTCAGGCCATGTGTTTTGCCACTCTATGGCTCCATGGTGTGTGGGAAGTTCCACCTCTGATACCACTGCTCTGCAACTTTCTTCATCCTTCATCAGTGGAGGGGCCTGGAGGAGCTCCTGCAGGTATTCTTCGATGATGGCACTGCACCACTTCTCTGACACAATGCTGATTGTGTTGTGTGGCACCCTCCAGGCGTACTGCAAATGCTCTCTGTATGATGGTTCGCCTGAGGCCAGGTTTGGCGCAGAGTCAGTGCCACTTGAGCCCAGGTTCGCTAGGCTGGGCCGGAAGTTGTGCTTTCCTTGTTCAACTGGTTGTCCATCCGCTGCACAACTTTATCAACATGGTGGAGCATCCTCATGAAGTTCTGGAATGCCCGAGTGTCTTCGTTCATGAGCTTCTAACCATCAGCTTGTTGTAAGTCCGTACTCCTGCTCTTCTCCGATCCATCTTTGGACCAGACGTTTCTTGGCCGCCTCCTTTTCTTCCCGTAGTAAGAGTTCACGGAGAGCCTGTAGAATGGCTTCGCAGAAGGAATGGTGGCTGCCAAAAGGACTGTGTTAAACGATCCACGGTTGACATGACTGCGATCTGTGGAAGCGGAAGAGTCTGATGAAGGCTGCAGAGGTCTGCACCGCGGGCTTGCTGGGCTGAAAGTGAGCTGCAGAACGAGTTGCTCCCCCTTTTTTATAGGCAGTATAGGTGTCCCTTTGCATCTCTAGGCATCCTCTACGGCATCCTGTAAGACATCCTTAATATCCGAGATAGGTCCCTCTGCGAATGTTTTTTTTCCATTTTAAACGCTTTGTTTCGCTTGCATCCATCTCTGCTCCCGTGCCTGCATCTGTTCTTCATGTCCGTTCGCATCCGTTCTGCGTCCGTTCAGCTTCTCCCTGCGTCCGAGCCGGCATTGCGAGTTGCGCGATGCCAGAAGGATGCCTAGCGGAATATAGTGGCATCGTAACGGATGCAGACCGGAATGCGTAGCAGATGCATAGTGGATTGCAGAATGGACGAATATATTTTTCCACAGCAAAAGTTTTGAGCAGCCTCACACTTTTGAGCGTATTGAAACATTCCAAGAAATCAGATGCTGGACGGATACGAGAGGAGCAAAATGAGGCAGTGAGTACATTGCGTTAACCAACAGATGGCAAGCTTTTTGTCCGTTTTAACATCCTCTTTGGCATCCGTTGGTGAGTGTGGACAGGCGGCTTTAATTAGCTGATTACAGTGGGACACTTTGAGCCTAGAATATTGAACCTTTTCACAATATTCTAATTTTCTGATATTGTGGATTTGGGGTTTGCATGAGCTGTAAGCCATAATTATCTCAATTATGACACATCACAGCTTGAACTATCTTGCTTTGCATGTAATGAGTCGATCTCACATATTAGTTTCACCTTTTAAGTTGCATTACTGAAATAAATGAACTTTTGCATGAGACTCTAATTTTTCAAGTTTCACCTGTAATCCACATTCATAATGGAGAGTATTTTTATGGTGGCTTTATAAATGGATATTGTAATATTTTTGTTTTTTCTTAAATTTTCACCAAATGGCATCAGTTCCAATTCGGGCCGGTTAATAGAATAACTTAATATTTTGCTAAAGGCATATGTCATTTACGTCAATACAAGAATAAGTAGTGTAGAACTTAGAAATAAATAAAAGAATGACATTTGCAAATATAATAAATTTGAGTTCAAGTGATTTATATATTTAATTTCTTAGTTTGTTAATATTTCTAAAAGGGAAAATGAAAGTAGACAAAAACAGGATTTTTTAAAAAGTTGCATGAAAAGTTTGGTTTAGGGAAGTGAACCTATTTTGCTAATTGTCTCAGTTCTGAGATATTCTGAAATATTTGGTTAGTGTAGTGAATATACAAATCCTTATTCACAATGGAAAACAAGCTGTCCAAAAACAGTGATGTAAGACAAGGATTGATTTTTAAAAATCTATTTGGCCCAAGACTAATGAATATAATTAAGTCTTGGAAATTAAACCTTGAAGTAAAGACTAGTTAACTGTGGAAGGAAACAGGAGCATTGTTGTAATGGAGTCTATTAAATCACTCAATAAAACATTGGAATGAATTGACTCAAAATGTTCTCAGCTATTGCTCAGAGTATAGAAAAAAAACATGATGAATTTAAAGTTTTAATATCAAAAGCAAATACAATGTATTAAGTACAAGGATGTGTACAATTATTCTGAAGATTGGAGTATTTACTAAAGCATATAAAGCATTAAAAGGGATAGAATTACACAATATATTAGAAAGTATGAACATCTGCTCAGAAATCCAAGTTGATAAATTTGTTAATATTTCAGACATCATGGAATTCCTGACTTTAAAGGAAACTAATGCTAAAAGTAAATGTTTAGCAAAATCCTATTAAGCTAATGTGAACAAATAAAAGGAAGAAGGTTGTATTCACTGTCTTGAATTATTTGTAAAAGAGGGTCACAAATCAAACTATCTAATAGAATTTAAAATTAATATGACTTCCAATGAAAAAAGAAAGAAAGAGAAGAAAGAGAGAAAGAAAGAGTGAAAAAGAAAAAGAGAGAGAGAGAGAGAAAGAAAGAAAGAAAAGAAAAGAAGTAAAGAATGGAAGTTGTACAACTGCAAACAATTGTATGGACTGATGTCAGCCTCACATTGTAAACCAGACCAAGAAATCAACTCTGCAGGAAGGCTAATATTACTTTCATTGAGATTGATAACAACAAATCTTGAAAATCTGATTGTGCTTCCTCTAAAACTCCAGTGAATCACAGAGGTGTATATCTCTGCTTCTTAATATTATCTGTCTGTTGTGGTCTTGTGAAACATGTTTCAACCATGTTGTCCTGGATATTGCATAGTATCTCCATCGAAGTCATCAGAACAAATTGTGAGCCTATACTTCACATCTTACCACAAACATTTCTTAAGAGTATTCCCAAAACATATGAAGTTAAGTCAGAGATATCTTGATTGAAGATCTGAAAAAAATCCTTGACATTTTAGAGGCTGTTGGATTTTAGTTAAGGAAGTCAACTTGGCCTCAAGCAGTATTTCAGTCATGTGGCTTTGGGACTAGCGTTTTTTTTTTTTTTGGAAAGAAAATAATGTAGTCATCTTCTGAGGAACTACTTATTATTTTTCCTTGGAAATCTTCTGGTTAAAAGACCCAAAAATGTGTGTGTGTGTTTATGTGTAGTGTGTGTGTGAGAGAGAGAGAAAGAGAGGAAGGGAGGGAGGGAGGGAGAGGGAGAGGGAGAGGGGGGTTAAAGAAGAATAGGTAGTTTTAAGTCTTTGGGATTTTCTTCCATAGACTGTATATTTCATTATCAAAATGCAGTTTCAAGCAGTTTGTCACATAAGAGAATGTGGCCATCTAATGAAAAAAAAATGCTCGGAGTACTTTGGACTACATTATCCTGAAGTTCCAACATTTCCTTGTAGTGGTCTGGCTGAGGGGTGTTGTAATTCAACATGTGAAGAGTCACAGGGTCCTAGGTGCTCTCTAAGCTTGATTGCTTTCTTACAGACATTTCATGACCAAACTAAGTAACATCATCTGTGCTAGCAGGGAGTGGAGTTGCTCTCATTTATGTACTAGTGGCTTACATGGTGGGTGTTGGAAGGAGTGGAGTTAGTGGTTCCTTAATTGGGCTTTTTTAAAAACTTGTTTGGGAAGTTCATCTGAGTATTGATTGCTGCATACTGTACGTAGAATTATCCTCATATCATTCAAAATGAAAAAAGAAAATCAAAAGGGAAACAAAACACCTCATCACCATAATCAACGCTCAGATAAGCAAAAATTAACACTGAGGTTAATATTTTAAAAAAATCAAGAAGCAAACAATACCCCAATCAAGAAACCATCAAGACCACTCCCACAAACACTGACAGAGTAGCCATTAGTATATAAAATAAGAGCCATTCCCATTCTCTACAAACACTGACGTTAGCTAGTAGGGTAATGAAACATCTGCAAAAAAACCAACAACCAAATTCAAAGAGCACCAAGAACCCCACACTTCAACCCTGACCCACAAATATTCTCTTCATGAAGAATCACTGGATGTTCCATTTACCTTAAAAGAAATACCTGTTCTCTGAGCACAAATAAGATTGTTTGGGGAAAGACTGATGAACCATTGTGAATAAGTATTCAGTACAATACAGGAGGCTGCTTTGTACCTATTAGTCTGTGTTTCTGTGGCTTTTCTCTTTATGCACCATTAAAGCCCCTGTCACACTGAACCAACGGATGCAAAGAGGATGTAAAATGGACAAAAAAGCTTGCCATCCATTGGAA
>BHFT01018680.1:0-45412 GCA_004320025.1 Laticauda laticaudata | reverse complement strand
AAAGAAGAACTTCATCACAAATGTGAGTTATGAGGATACCTGATGAACCAATAAAAGTACTTTGTTATGGATGTCTTGTTGAGTTTATCTATCTGCATCTGTACAGAAGACAAATCTACTACTGTACAGAATACAGAACAAACCCAATATCCTACATGTATCTAGAACCTCAAATACTTTTGAATGGCCTTCCTACTGAAGTGATGTCAAAGTAGTGATCCCAGAGTCAGTGGGGAGGGGATAGTTTCCCTTTCAATTTCAATGATACATTCTTTTATTATTTTAATTTTTATGGTTGGAGTCAGTTATGAATGGAGACATAGTCAGCCAAATGTTTAGATTGGATTTAGCATTTTTATTCATCTATCAAATTCTTCCCAAGGATCTGAGATAGGCAGGTGTTGTTATTTGATGGTATTGAAAATATTGTCTCAGGATATAAACTCTTCCAAGTAAAGCTGCCTTTTGCAATTGAATGATGATAATATTGTCAATCCTGATATTATTCAAGTGATGCTCTAGATGTTTTGGAATTTCACTCAAGGTGCCTGTTACTATTGCTATTATCTTTGTTTTCTTCAAATCTTAAGTCTGTGATATTGTATGGTCAGTTTTATCTGTTTGAAGACCAGAGCATTTTTTTTTTAACTCAGTAGGTGGATAAGAATGCCAAACTCCCAAATTTAACAATTAAAGAGAGGAAAGATAGCACCAATAATAATAGGTGCCTTATGTGCCATTCCAAAATATTTGGAGCATCACTTGAATAGTGTGCACCATGATGGTGCAGTGGTGCAGTAATGCAGGTTACTTCTTTTGACTGCTAGCTGCCTGCAATTTGGCAGTTCAAATCTCACTAGGCTAAAGGCTAACTCAGCCTTCTATCCTTCGCAGTTCAGTAAAATGAGGACCCAAATTGTTGGGGACAATATGCCAACTCTATAAACCACTTACAGAGGGCTGTAAAGCACTGTAAAGCGGTATATAAATCTAAGTGCTATTGCTATTGATAAAATCATCACCATTCAGTTGCAAAAGACAGCTTTACCTGGAACAGCTTAAAATGTGTACTAATAAGACCCTTAAAGAACAACATCTGCCTATCCCAATTCTTTGGGGAAGACTTTATAGGCGTATAAAATTGCCAAATCCAATTTAAACATCTGGTTGAATATGTGACCAATCATGATAACTGAAATAGAAATATTAAGGTATGAATAAGCCATGGTGGTCTCAGTGGTTATTGGCACAATGGGTGCCATACAAAAAAATTGCAGATGGTATTTAGAAAAACTACACATTGACAGAATTTCCACCTGTCAATTACAGAGGCCACGGTGCTTGGATCTTCACATCTACTATGCTGATACATTCTGACATCTTAGGGTTCTTGAGAAGTACTTGATGCATATGAAGGCCAATACTAGCTAAGGAACTGGCACATGTGTTTTCACATGTGTATATAATCATAATATTCAAGTTAATAATTTCCCCATCCCAATTCTGAGTCCTTATTTTTTACTTTATCAAGTTGCCTTCTGTGATGTACTAGTCTACTAGTTCTTTTAGCAATTTTTTCCCCAAACCGTTCCAAGAGCTTCCCACTCTCAAATTGTCTCTGGCAATGTGGCTCCTCAAGACTTCTAAACTGCATAATCACTTATGCTATAGAAGTGAGGGAACAGCTGGACATAACTTGTGTCCTTCTGTGGTTGGTCATTTTTGCATTTATTTTCCTCCCACCAAAGGAAAGGGGAAAGAGCCAGGTTTTTTAAAATTCCTTTTTATCACAGTGAGTCATTTGAAAACTCATCTCATCTCTTCCTATTGCCGGGCTTGTTGAAGGCTACCCTTTCATCTAGGGAAATTGCATAAACAAAAGTTCAGATATATTAGTCCCATAAATATCCTATAACTATACAGACTAGAAGGGATAAGGGATAGTCAACTGAAGCAGCTGTGCTTTCTGAACTAAGGTCATAGCATAATCTTTTTCTTATTTTCAATAGCTAAGAAAAACAATTGACACAGGTTATTATCAGTCAAGGTTACCAAGGCAGCTACAAGCAAACGATCCATTTATGGAGAGGCAATGCCTCAGAAGTGAACTTACCATATTTATTAAAATCCATTTTGGACTCAACTCTGACCTGGAACAAAAAGGAACTTAAATACTAACTTCCTCTTATTTGTTAAGACATAACAAATAAATGTAAATAATGCAATCTATTCATGGAACATTCAATACTGCTCAATTATTTTGTTCAACTTTGATTACATATCTGCTCAGTGTAACTTATACAGTAGCATCTAGATGTGCCTTGTGACTCTCAGGTTAATCAATCGATCAATTAATTTAGAAAATGTATACAGCTGCATCTTTAATACATATCTTTCGGAAGCAAACAAGACAAAGACAATATAAAAAATAATAACTGATTAAATTATACTGTACATGAAAAACTATTTTAAATCCCTGAGCTGTCATAAAAATTCCATAAAAACACGTTTCTGGTTGTTCTAAGCTTTCTGCTGATAATGCTTTAGGTTGTTCTGTGTCTTTATTTTCTGATAGAGCAGGAAAAAAACTGTTTCCAATTTTAAAGAATCTCTTTTTGTTTCTCCTTTGGACAATAACAATGGTGAATTTCACAATATAATTTTGGCCTAAGGTCGTCAGCATTATAGCAATAACATTTAGACTTATATACCACTTCACAGTGCTTTACAGCCCTCTCTAAGTGGTCTAAGTGGTTTCAGAGTCAGCATAATGCTTCCAACAATCTGGATCTTCATTATGGATCTTTTACTTTCATATTTTAATCTGACAAGAATGGACACAGAAATACATCTTTGCAAATGGGGTGAGAAATGTATGTGTGTCTTTGCACCCTTTGTTCAATGTTAAGAGCAAATAAATTTACAGTGGGAAAACCTTTCAAGGTATTTCTCCCAAATAAGAGTTGAGACCTCCCACATTGCAAAGGAGATGTCCTTTTTTTGAAGAAAAAGAAAAACAAATTTCTTGTTTTTTTCTCTTCATTTTCTTATAATTTTTCTCTGTATATTTTTACTTCTTTTCTCTGTATATTTTTACTTCTTTTCTTCTTAAAATAAAAAAGTTTTAATTTCTATTATTGAAAGAAACATTGCTTTCCTCATAACTAAATACCCACCAATTATTTATCTGGAAGAAAACTGTATCACCATAAAATGTCCTGTCCAGGCAGAAGAAGGGACAGTCTGATCCTAAATATCTTTGATTCCAAGCTAAAAAAAATAATTTTTACTTAAATTTTTAATTAATTTTTTTAAAAAAATAAAATTTAAACAAGAAAGTGGGGAAGACAAAACTTACATGGCTTATATCTTGGCTTATATCTTTCAAGAAAAGACAAGGTTAGGCAGTGGTGGGATTCAAATTTTTCACTACTGGTTCTGTGGGCATGGCTTAGTGGGCATGGCAGGGGAAGGATCTCCAGTCTGAGGTGGTGTTTGCTGGTTCTCTGAACTATTTAAAATTTCTAATACTGGTTCTCCAGAACTGGTCAGAATCTACTGAATACCACCTCTGAGGTTAGGCATGCTTTGAATTCACTGTATGTGGACCAATAGCTTTTTAAAATTCTGCTTCTTTGTCTGATGAATGATTCCAATAAAGAAATATGCTTATTTCCTACCCTATCACACCTTTCTCCCAAGGACTCTGCAAATACTGTGATTGTCTAGGGCTCATGAATAGTTACCAATTTATACTCTGCTTCTCCACTCTATGTTCCGCCACTCCTACCCCCGCAGCTGCTGCTTGTTTAGCAGGGGTGGCCTTGATTATTTTTATTTTATTTTATTTTATTTTATTTATTCTCCACTCATGGGACGGATAGCCCTGGTCAGCTAAAAGCTGTTTTTATTCACAGGAGGTTCCGACCATATACAGATATTACAAAAAAAAACCACAAAAAAACAACAACATACAATCATAAAATGTACAAGCATTGAAAAACACGTTAAAAGGGAATAAGAAAAGAGATAGAAAAAAAATATTTGTACAATATATGCAATATACTTAGAACATACACACAAATAACCATTACAATATAATATGCATACCATCATTAAAAAAAAAACACAAAAGAAATGATGCCTCCATCGCTACACCATTTTTTTCTGTTTATTATATATATGAGCTTCTATGACCTTTTACCCCATGACCCTTATCCAGACAGTTCAGAAACCCCAAAACCCAAAACCCAAACCCAAAACCCAAACCCCCAAACCCCAAAATAATTAATCACTTGCCCACTACAAAATATATGTGTTATTACATGTCAGATGAATCGCTTTGAAATATAGGATAGAATTTTATATCCTGAGATAATTTCAAATCATTCCATAATTTAGCTCCTCTGTACCTTAGGGATCTTTTCCCATAATTAGTTTATTGCGTCGAAAAGTTGTAGTTTCTTTTCACCCGACCTAGTGACGATAACACTAACTCACGGTAACAAAATAACTCACATAGATCATGGTGGATAAAAATTAAACACAAGCTCTGAACATAGTTACATGCTTAACTGTTTCCACCACGTAAATCAAGGGCGTCGAGTTTCAGTACAGTTGTACAATGAATTTGAAGATATCTATAATCAACATTCATTAACAATTCGTAAAGATCGATTTTTGAATGAACTTGCAATTTTCTTCAAAAGCGATTTTGCTAGCGTTGCTCCATACAGAACTACAAGTAATCAAAATGACATTGAATTAAAGATTTAAAGAATGTTCAAAGCAACATCTTTCATTAATATATGGACGTAGTTCTTCGAAGCAGGCTACATATTTCTTTCCACAACTTTATCATTTACAAAGATCAATATGTTTGTGTCCATGTTTAAGTTGTGATCAAATGACCACACCAAGATATTGCAAGATTTAACATGTTAATTCATTACCATCAATATATAATGCATAGCCAGATCATTTTGAACATCATTTCAAGCGTTGTTGTGTTCCTATGGAACATTCAGGTTTCACATTTTCTTCACATTCACTAACAATTTATTTTTCTTTTAACCACCAGTGATATTAACTGTTTAAATCGTGATCAAGTTTAGTAACAATTTCAGTAAGTTTCGCTGAAGACGTAAACAGGCACGTATTCATCTCATATAGCGATACATTGCATCGCAGTCTATTTGCATATATGACGAACAAGGAGAAAATAACGGGTCCCAGCAAGGACCCTTGTGGTACACACGCTTGTTACTTACTACTATGGGATGCATAACCATTAATGGACGCTGAACTGAGTTCTTCCATCAAAAATAGCTCTTTAAACCAGTTCAGAGTAGAATTATTCAAACCCATACGTTTTAGTTTCTTGAGCAATAATACTATGATTAACCATATCAAAAGCTATACGCAACATCAATCATTACCAGCCCCAGTAAAATTGCCTTTCGTCTGTCTCACAAAACCATTTATCTTCACATTTAATTAAGGCAGTTTGTGTAGAATACTTAGGTCTGAACCTGACTGACAGTCAGATAACACATCATACTACTGAGATAACGACAGTTGATTGCTACACAAACACTTTCCATAACTTTTGGCCAAATCGGGATCACAGAGAATAGGTCTTATAATTTTCCAAACATGATTTACTACCCCCTTTGTGCTACAGGTATTACCCTAGCACATTTCCACTGACTGGCACAATGCCAGTAGTTTAGTGACAGATTAATGATATGAGTGACAACAGGTGCAATGATAATAGATACAACTTTTAACAACTTAGCTGGTAGATTATAGCAGGTGGCTTCATTGTTTTTTTGTCCACCATGATCCATGAGGGAAAGAAAGGCAGAGAAAAGCCATGCCCAGCTGGGCACGCTTGACGGCAGGAGGAGGTGCGGTGTGACAGAACTGTTTTGTTTGCTGCCGATAGAGCCACTGACCGACTGACTGAACCGATCAAAGTTAAGCCCAATGTAGGGGAGAGTGCCGGGTTAGTTTGGCCAAGCAAATTATCCACCACCACCCCACACTATCAAAGTGGATCCTGGGTGCTGCGCTGCAATGTAGAAACAGGAAATGGAGCAGCCAGCATGAGGGAGGGAGGAGGAGCAAGGAGAAGAGAGGGAAAGTGGCCTTCTCCTTACCTTGTACCAACCACTCCATTGCTCGTTTCGCCATTGCAGCGCCATGCCATGGAGCTTTCCCCACCCACCACCACCACCAAGATGCCCTCACTTCTCCCAAACAAGAGGAGCAGCAGAGAGAAGAGAGGGCCATTCTGTTACTTGTTTTGCCATTGCACTGCCATGCTACAGAGCTTGCCTCATCCATTATCACCCAGGACTTCACTTTCCCCAATCATTTCTTTACCTGATTTCCAGCTCCATTGTGCTTCTCTGTCACATTTCTCACCATTGTGTGCAGGGAAACAAAAATTTGTGGGACTAAAAAAAATAACTTTATCAATTCCAACTTCGCGAGATCTTTTTCTTTCATGAGAAGTTGGAATTGATTGAGTGAACTTTTGTTTTTAGTCCCACAAATTTTTATTTTCCTGCAATTGATGGTGAGAAATGCAACATAGAAATGCAGTGGAGCTGGGCTGGGGTGACAACAGTGATGGGATTCAACAATTTTTACTATCGGTTCTGTGGGCATGGCTTGGTGGGCATGGCTTGGCTTGGTGGACTTGGCTTGGTGGGTGTGGCAGGGGAAGGTTACTGCAAAATCCCATTCTTCCCCACCCCACTAACCTGCTTCCCAGCTCCATTTTCCTGTGCAGGGCAACAAAAGAAGACCCAGCAAATTGTCTGGGACTCGGGAGGCAGAAAATAGATGGGGGCAGGGCCAGTCAGAGGTTGTATTTGCCGGTTCTCCGAATTACTCAAAATTTCTGCTACTGGTTCTCCAGAACTGATCAGAATCTGCTGAATACCATGTCTGAGTGACAGTGCATGTGCCCATAGAGAGGGCTCTGCATGCCACCTCTGGCACGTGTGCCATAAGTTTGCCCCCAATAAACTAGCAAATAGAGCTCTTCTTTTCTCTTTTCTTCTCTCCTCCTCTTTCCCCATTTCCTTCCCCTTGACCCTGATCCTGGCAAGAGATCTGGAATACTACTAACAAAATAATGTTCATATTTTGCCTTGTCATAGAAATGAAGAAATGTATCTGGAAAATTCCTCAATATTATTCCTGAATTCCTCATTCAGTTAAAGAAACCAGAAGGTAGCTGGTTATTCCAAGATGAAGAACACTTCATCCCAGATTGTCTTACATATCTTTATGCTGACTAACGGAGGAGGGGGACGAGGAGGAGGAGGGAGAGAGGGAGGGAAGGGGAAGAGGAAGAAATAGGAGAAATTCTGAAAGCAGGAATTTAACCTGAGTAAGAGTTAGTAAAGCAGGTTTATAATTTCAGAGGCAATAAAATTTATTTATACCTGGTGGGAATAGGCTAAGTCTGACATCTAGAGTTTGGCAACCTCTCACCCTTTTCAGGTTTAAGCAAATTCATGAAAGAGATAGGAAAAGTGATATTTATAACAAAAAATTTAACAGAGAAAAAAAATACCTTGAGGTTTAGCAATATAGTAAAAGAGCAAATAGTTTGAAAGACAAAGAGGAAATTCCTAACTCTATCTATAGCACTCTATTCTTTATAGTCAATTGGTTGCGAAGTACGAAAGTATAAGTGATGTGGAATTAATTCCTCTGAGAGTTTTGAATTGAAATAATTTATTCTGTCCATTCTTTTTGTTCTCTGGCCTGGTTCATGAGGGTGTTTTTGTTTGTTTAAGTTAAAAGACAAAATTGCTCCTAATAAAGATTTCAGGATTCTTTTTTTTTTTTTCCAAATGGGAGGTGGCACTTATTAGGTTAGCATTGTGCCAAAGAATACATAAAGCAATCTTATGATAATCAGTTTTCCTTAATAATAGTGCAGTTGCATAATTATAGACATGGGACTTTATATTCAAATGTTCCCACTCTTCTTTTGAATTTTTGTTTGTGTGTGTTTTGTTTAATGCCTTCAAGTCAGTGTTAACTGCTGGCAATTGCTTGGACAAGTCCCTGCAGTTTTCTTGGCAAGATTTTTGGAAGTGATTTACCACTGCCTTCTTCCTAGAACTGAGAGACAATGACTTCCTCAAAGTCACCCAGCTAGTTTTGTGCCCAAGGCAGGACTAGAACTCACAGTATCTTGGTTTCCAAGCTGCTGGTTTAACCACTACACTAAACAGCTTCTCTCCCTTGAAAACAGTGACTATTATTTCATCACTCTTAAAAGATGGCTCCTTCTGCCTATTCTGAACAGGTTACTTGGCATTTAGTCTATCAAAACTGATGACGCCACTAATGGTAAAACAGTGACTACTTTAAGCTACAAACTGGTGAAAGAAAATATTACATCGTGGGATGTCATTGCTATCCAATATGACTTTCTGTTCCTGAATTCCTCAACATTCCATCATCCAGACACAGTAAGATTATGACTTTAGGATGAACCCCAGCCGCCCTTCTCCCCCAGCCAATGATGGAGAAGAGTGAACTTAGCAGCACTGGAGACCTATGACTTCCTGCTCTTATAAGCCTTTAGACAGGAAAAACCAAATGTGCAGGTCAGTGGTGAGATTCAAAAATTTTTACTAATGGTTCTGTGGGAGTGGCTTGGTGGGTGTGGCTTGGTGGATGTGGTAAAATCCATTCTCTCCCCACTCCAGGGGGAAGCTTACTGCAAAATCTCATTCCCTCCCCATCCCCCTAACCTGCTTTCCAGTTCGTTCTCCTGTGCAGGGCAACAAAAGAAGACCCAGCTGATGAGCTGGGACTCGGGAGGCAGATAATAGATGGGGGTGGGGCCAGTCAGAGATGGTATTTGCTGGTTCTCCGAACTCCTCAAAATTTCCACTACTGGTTCTCCAAAACTGGTCAGAACCTGCTGAATAACACTTCTGGCACAGGTACAGAATAGGCAATATCTGACTCAACAATAGGGCCTGTGAGAGGGATTTGTTGTAGGTGTCCTGTTGGACCACTGCTTCAGTATGAGCCAACAATGTGCTGCAGCTACCAAATAAGCCACTGTAGTCCCTACGCTGTACCAACAGGCATAGCATCAAGATTACAAGAAGTAATAGTTTTGTTCTATACTACACTATTGAGGCCAGTTCTGTCCAGTTCTGGTCACCACAATACAAAAAAGATTTTGAGACACAAGAAGGAGTGCATAGAAGAGCATAGGGAAGAGGGGAGTCAATCTATTTTCTAGAGCATCTGAGGGCAAGTCAAGAAGCAATTCATGGAAGCTCCTCAGAGGAAGATGCAACCTGAAAGTAGGGAGGAATTTCCTGACAGTGAGAAAAATTGATCTATATAACAATTGTTTCTTGGAGTCATGGGTGCTCCATCACTAGAAATTTTGAAGAAAAGATTGGACAACCATTTCTCCAGGATAGTATAAAGACTCCTGCCTTGGCACAGGTCAGCAGAGAAATGTCACCCCCACAAAGACTCATTTCTGGCAGAATTTGGGGGAGAGAGAGAAAGATTTCTGCTGCTTTCCTTGCAAGAAGCCAAAAGTCTCTCTCCCCCCCCCCTCTCTCTCTCTCCCTCCCTCCCTCCNCCCCCCCCCCCTCTCTCTCTCTCCCTCCCTCCCTCCCTCCCTCCCTCTCTCTCTTCCCTTGATCTGTAGGAAAACAGGGCAGGGAATTTTCTTGCAGACTTTTTTGGGGATTTTCCCAGGTCTCTGCTGCTTTCAGCAAAGACCCTGGGAAAACGCCAGCAAGCCACCATCAGTCAAAATTCATATTAGTGGTCCGCAGGATTTAAAATTATGAGTTTGGTGGTCCCTGATGGCCAAAAGGTTGATGACTCCTGGACTAGAAGACCTCCAAAGTCCCTTCCAGCTCTATGATTCTATAATTCTAAAAGTGAATTCATGTCAAGCATATCAAATTCTCCACACTGTGTTATTCAAACACCAAGCCTCACTACTCTTATTTCTTTTGTATTTTTACAGTAGAAATACCCTTCTGCTTTCCTGTTGTGTTTCCTGGTTTGCTGGCAAAGGCAGTTTGCCTGGCTTCAGATCTGCTGCTTAATGCTCAGTGAAGCCATTAGATTCACAGAGTGGCTCAGCTCAGTTGACTGAGCTCTGCTGTTATCAGCTCAGCTGGGCTCTCAAACCATTTTTCTAAATTAGTATTGCTGAAATTAAAATTGAGGCTCCCCAGAAGCAGATGAGAAGGAGCCAAGACTAGGGTGAGCTGCAAATTGCTTACAGAGCCAGATTAGGGCACTTCTCAGGCATTTCAGTATGAATATAGTCAGAAACAAAAAAGCAAGGGCCCGTTGTTGTTTTTTTTAAACAGATGGCAATTTCTTTGGGTTCTGAAGAGAAGAGTGGCTCCTTTGAAAACATGATTCAGCATCTGAAATGATTATATGAACTGATACTTTTAATCCAAGATAGTAAAACTCATCAATCTAAAATTCATGGCAGGATTTGAGGTTTTCCCTTGCATTCCTGCTCAGTTGGATCCAATGGGCAAACAATGTACCCCACATTTGCCTGGATATATAGATACAGTGAGACAAAAGTAATAATGGCAGGGAGAGCTCTTGCCCAGTTGATGGAGACAATGAGAAGTAATATTTTGAAGCGGTGTAACTAGCGTTACCATTTTTATTTAATTTTTACGTTCAAGTTAGTATTGACTCTGGCACTGTCTGATACTGCCTGCAATTTTCCTGGCAATATTTCAGAATTGGTTTGCCATTGCTTCCTTCCTAGTGTTGGAAGAATTATCCTTCTGGGTTCAGTTCCAAGTGAGGAAAAACACACTGGAAACATGGAGGCTGTTTGGAATGATGGTTTAGTGGTGGACAGGATCACATGGCTTGGAGCTCCAAAGGGAAAAGGATGATCACATGCTTCAAGATGTTGGGTGAAGGAAAAGAAGGGCCAAACTGCTGAGACACCTTAGTTTTATACCCTCTATTGGACCCCACCTTAGTATATTCTGTTCCTGTGTAAAAAATGAATCTCATTGGCTGTCAGACTCTCAGGGGCGAGGGGCTTAGCTGGACCACATGGCTTCACCTGAATGCTGGCTGATGCAATCTTCCCAGGCCAGGTGGTGAGACTGGTAGAGGCCTTTGTTATGTAGAATACTCTTACCCAGGCCTTCATGGCTCGCCCATTAACAAAGATGGGGAGTGAGCTTCTGCTTCTGAGGGGAGTTTCTGCTTCTGAGTTTCTATTGCCCTTTTAGGGGAAATATTCTGCCTTTTTAATATTTCCTAGGATATTTCACTTTTTTCTAGGAGAGGGGTGGGTGCTAACTTCCTAACTTCACTTTTTTTTTCAAAACACGTGAGTGGGACACAAGTGTTTTAACAAAAGATTAAAAAGTGATCAGATCAGGGAGACTTGACAGGTGCTTTTAATTTTTCTGATGCAAAGGGGGAGGCATTGAAAAAGAGGCAACAGAAAAGGAGTCCTTCAGTGGCTCCCAAAAGCTTTCAACCATGAAGGTTTAGCTGCCTGGGGACAATTCTGGATTATTATTTTTTTTACAGTATCCAATTTTTCATGCCAATTAATTTTCAGATATTTAATGTACTTTCTATGTGCTTAAGTCAGGTTGTAAGCACAAGCCCCTATATTCTTCACAGCCATAGTTTGCCTTTAAATTACAGGCTGCCCATTTCCAAGGGATAGTTAGTAAACCTGCCCTAACTCTTAGCTTCCAGGGCTTGTGAGACCAAATTGAGGTTAGCCAGTGTGCAATCCTATGTAGTATTTTTAAAATTATTTAATGAGCCCTGGGACGTCTATTCATGAGACTACCAATGCAAGATATCCTGCTCTATTCGACAACTGCTCTAGTCGACAACTATTCGACAGCATCATTTGTGAGTCATAGTCAGGGCTTGGGATTTGGAGGTCTCTTTTCTGCTATCTCTTCAAATGAGGGAATTGCCTGAGGGGGAATTAGTAGGGAGATATGACTGCTTGGACCTTAATACCACAGATCAGCAAAACAAAAAACAAAACAAAAACACATAAAAAGGAAGGTAAGACCAGCTTTGTGTCAAGGGAGGTGAAGGGGGTAACCTCTGTCTAATTCTGAATGGTGTTCTGCGTGTGTGCTTGTGTGTGCTTGTGTGTGCAGCTACTTTTACAATGCAGACAATACAAACATGTCCCTAGGGGGCAGCATCTTGTTTCCATGTGTTGCAAGGCTGAAAGACAAAGAACAATGGTCCCCTTCGCTGCTAATTCGGCCAGGAAAGGTATTGTAAAAGGATTAGAGATTGCCAGGGAGAGGAGATAGCTTGCAGGCAGTGTTTGAGGAAAAGAACAACAACAACACATCAGTATTGCACTTACTAAACAGATAAATCAGTTTTAACAAATTGGAGACACAACAGATGAGAAAGGAAAAAATTGGATTCATATGCCTCAGGAAAAAAATGAACAGGTAAAACCATTTAAACATACAGTAAACGGAAGGATGAAACTTTTCTTGTAAATGAACTTTAAACATTTGCTAATAACCTTGGGCTTTTCTTAAAAGCACAGAGAGGAAAGGAAACTGAACTCTGTTCTTCACTTTGTTCAGCTGACCAGGCTAGACCGGGAGAAGACGTTTTCTCTCAGTGCTTTTAATAATTTTGTAGCAACTTAAACCTTCCCCCCTTTTTTTATTGGAGATATTTTACAGTTACGCTTACCTCAAGGGCACACAAAGACTTACACACACATATACATGCAAGGACAAGAAAACAAAACAGAAAAGGAAAACAGAACTGTTAGGTTTACAAAAACACTGATCATTCCCACAATAAATCTCTCAGTTAAATTGGGGAAGGCACAAATCTTTTTTTTTTTGAAAATTTTTTATTGATTTTCAATAAACAAACATACACAAACAAAACATAAAACATAAAACTTCTTTTTGGAAAGCGGCTTCACGGGTTACAACTTTTTATACAGACATAAATTCGAATTCATGCTCACTTTTTATCCCATTTCATATCTTATTTACCATTCTACATTTTTCTATAATAGCTTTTTCACTCTCTTAATTCTATTTTTATTTATTTCATCTCAATTTAAATCATTATGCGTATATTTTTTGTCTGTTACTATTTCAATTTTCTATTATCTTTTCTCATTAAACACAAAATTTCTCCTGTAATCACTGATTGAAGTATGACGCCTTTAAATCTTTCCCCTAAATTTAAACACTTTAAAAATATTATATAGTTTTCATTCTGATTCTGCTTAGTATGTTCTAAAGCTACATACTTATTATAAAATAAAAAGAGTAAAAGTTTATCATTATAATTAAAACAATAAATCCATTGCAATTAAGCTCTATTATTAAATCCAGTTTTCTAACATTATTTCAAATAATACATACATCAATACAATTACAACAGTAATTGTACAACAGTACACAATCTTGTGTACTTTTGCAGAATCTCTTTTTAAATCATTTTTTACCCACCCTATCTCTAAAATAAATCTTGTTTCTTTACATCTTGTTTTAAACGCTTGGTAACTTCTCTTTTCTTTCTTTCCTTTCCTTTCTTTTCCAATCCTGCTTTTTTACCCCCCTTGTCTCTTAATCTCCACCTCTTTTTTAATCTCCCCCTTCTTTTGTACTCCCTCTTTTCTGTTGCTTTCTGACATTGTATCGGATTTTTCACCTTATTTTTTCCTTTTTTGGTTTTGTTTTTTTAAATCTTAAATTCTCCCTTTCTCTTTCCCCTTTTCTTCTGCAGCTAAAGTTTGTTTGTTTCATTAAAGATGGCTTCTTCTTCATCCCAGTCTTCTTGTTCTTGTAGTTTCTGGTAGGTAGAAATTCGCCATTTCTAAAAATGGAAATCAGATCCAGAGACCTCTTCCATTCTTGTTCCTCTTCTTTTAGCTTTTTAAATTCAATTTTCAGTTCTCAAACAAGTAGTGCCATTGTAAAAAGTTTTTTTTATACAACCAATAGTTTTTAGTCTTTCAAATAATGATTTCCAAAAGTCCCAAAGGTCATCAAGCAATCCAAATATACACAGACTGTTTCATTTAGCATTTCTTTTTTTTATACTTTCTCTTCCTGAATTATAGTTCAGTTACAAATCTCCAATTAAAATATATCTTTTAGAAGTTTTGTTACAGTTTAGCTCTGTTCTTATAAATTCCAAGAAGCCTCCTCCAACAAAATCTTAATATTTATATTCTTTTCCTCTCCCTTCCCACTTATAGCAAAAAAAGAGTTCTCTTTTTTTTCCCCCCGATGCTCAGAAATCTTTTATTGTCCCTTGGCTTTAGTTTTCAAAGATTAACTGCTGATGCCAAACGGGTTTTTCTGATTTCTCCATTCATTTTGCTATACACCGTAAGGAAGGAGAGGTGAGAAAAAACAAACTTTCCCTTTTAAACTTTCATTTGCCGCTTTTTCTGTCTTCGTCAGGAATGATGTATCTTTAATGAAGCTTAAATTCCAGGGTATTTTAAATGTTACTATTTATCCCAGTTAGCCAAACCTTCCACTTCTTTTCTAGCTTCCTGCCTGCACATTCTTGTCGGATAATGAAAGCGCTTTGTGGGCGCCATTGACTGACCCCGCCTCCACCGCTTTTGGAAAAAGGGAGTTAAGTCACTGAGGAGGTTGAGTTGCGATTCCTGCTCGGGACCGCCTGCTGGGATCTCCCCTATCTTCACAGGTTACCTCTAGGGGGCAACTAATAGCACCCAAATCCCAGCTGGACATTCAAGGGTAGCTCCAGTGGTGAGCCGCAAGCAGAAACCGCGCAACATCGCAGACTTTCCTGCCTTCTGCAAGCCTTGCCAAACGGAAGTCTATCTGGAGGAAGGCACAAATCTTAAGGAAACAAACCAATTGCATGATTTCATAGGAGAGAACAGAAAAGGAAAAAAGAAAAAGAAAGAAGAAAGAAAGAAAGAAAGAAAGAAAGAAAGAAAGAAAGAAAGAAAGAAAGAAAGAAAGAAAGAAAAAGGAAAATCCTGTTTTTATGTTGCCCTTTTCTTTTAAGTACCTTTATTTAGCCAAATTGGTTTTCTTGTGTCATCCCTCAGCAAAGCCCATTTTTTACATATCCCTTTAGCTTTTCTTTTCCTTTTTCTCCCCATGCCATCTAGGACCTGCATCTGCCATTCATCCCAGGCCTCCAATAACTCTCCCTGGGGGGTTCCATTCAGGATCTCGAACTACAGCTTCCCAAGTTTTCCTTTCAGATGTGGGGTTTCATACTTTGGCTCAGTCCGGTCAGCAGGCTATCAGTTTCCAGACCAAAAAGAAGATGTCTGGGGGAGATTTTGGTTCCCTTTAAAAAGTATGTACCCTCCCCTCAGAGGGAACTCTAAGGCCACAGTTTTCAGATTGGGGGAAAAATAGTCTGTGAAGACTTACTATCCCCAAAAAAGACAGCCTGGGAAATCTTTCTGTACTCCGCAAACAAGTACTGGCATTCCTTGCTCAGGCCTAGATTTTCAGATTTGGAAGAGCTCAAATCCAGGAGGACTTGCTGCTCTTTGCAGACAAGTACTGGTGCTCCTATTACTTCACAACTTCCTAATTACCTAAATTCACAATGACCTAAAGTCCTGGGATTTGCTTTTGGGATACACTGGACAAAAAAACCCAACAAAAATGCTCTTCCCACCCTTCAATCATAACCTTTTTGGCTTCCTCCTTCCCTAACAAAAGGTCCTGTGCTGTGGCAAACCACCCATACTCTCCAAACTCTTAGTCTTTCTGCGGTTAGGAAATGCACAGAACAAACAAAATCTAGTTGTGTTTGGGAGAAGGGCCCTCTCACTCACACATATGCAGGCATATACATATTTCTCAAGCTTTCCCATGTTTTCAATTTAGAATTTAGAGGTACTCACCTTCCTTCCAAGCAGCCTTTAAACCCAACACTGAAAACCCCTTTAAAACCCCTTTTCCAAATGGCCAGGAAAACTCATTTACAGACTCAGTGGGTCTGCTTGCCAGCAAGGGGATCTTACCTGGGCCTGATCCAATGGTTAGGTTAGCTTGGAGTCCCATCTGGGGTGGCAAATTGTTGAAAGAAATATCCTTCTGAGTTCAGTTCCAAGTGGGGAAAAAGACACTGGAAACATGGAGGCTGTTTGGAAAGATAGTTTAGTGGTGGACAGGACCACATGGCTTGCAGCTCCAAAGGGAAAAGGATGATCACATGCTTCAAGATGTTGGGTGAAGAAAAAGAAGGGCCAAGATGCTGAGAGACCCTTAGTTTTATACCCTCTGTTGGGCCCCACCTTAGTATATCCTGTTCCTGTGTAAGAAATGTATCCCATTCACTGCCAGGCTCCCAGTGGCAAGGGGATTAGCTGGACCACATGGCTTCACCTGAATGCTAATGATGAAATCTTTTGCTGCTGTGTGATGGTTATTCAGACTTTTTCAACTTATATCTGATAGTCCTATCTATAATGCAGCTGCTAAAACTGAGCTGTTTCTATCTAGTGGTCATTTGAGATACCAGCCCAGATCTGATTGCTGCCAGTGGAATATACCAATCATGTTACTGACCAGTTTCTGTTCAGTTATCCAATTATCATGACTATAGGATAAATGCTAAAATTCAGGAAAAACAATTTATAGCAGTATTTATTTTCATTCCAAAATGATCTGGAATAAGTTTTTTTTTTATCCTTGGGGAAACATTGCTCTTCATTAAATAAATCTGATTTTTCTTTTGTGGGCCTGAAAAGAGGCTCCATTTTAACAAGCGCAGCTCTGAAAGTAGATACAACTTATTTCGTGCTTGCCTGAAAGCCTGAAAGCAAGGGCCAGGCTAACTAACAGCTGTTATTTTCAAGGTTGGCATAACCTTTATTTTTTTTACCTGGCCAGAAAGAGCTGGGTAGGCCATTAAGCTGGTGAAGAAAATGTCCTGGAGTTTCCAGATGAAAGAATGGTAAATGAAACACACACACACACACACACACACACACACACATACAAAATGATAATTTACTTCAAGAGTTCAGGGTTATCCTGTTGAGGTCTAGTCTGGCATCAAAAGCTGTCATTCAAACGCCTCTCCTGGATCTTAAATCTGGAGAGAGCTGAAAAGGATTGGGGAAAGGTTGGGGGGGTGAAGATTGGCCTCTTCTGATGATAAGCCCAGGCATGTCCTGTGCTGGGCAAGGCTTGAGCTACACCAGCGAAAGGAGGGAAGTGACTCACTCCGGTTCCAGGGCTGTGTGTTCTGGACATCCAGCCGACTTTCCTTTTCAGGAGGAAATTTATTCATTGCTTGACATGAAAAGCAAGGTGTGGCACAGCACTCCAATTGCGCATGGGAGGGTGAAGACAGAAGAGGAATGGAGGAGGGGGGGTAAATCAGAGCACATATTCTAAGAGTTTGTTCTGCCAGCCTTTTTGTGTACAACAAAATCAGATTGTTTATGGGTCTGAGTGAAAGCTTCCCTCCCAAACTCTGGGAAGGCTGAAAATGCCAATTTGCTGCTGATTGTTACCCCTCCCCCATGACTAGTGTGTGCCAATACTGATCCTGTAATTCAGGTGTATTTTTTCCAAGCAGTTTTTGGACTGTGTCACTCCATGCAGAGGCTCTTATTATTCTATTAAAGAAACTATATGGAAAAAATTAAATGAGTCAGTACATCAGCCAATATGCTGTCACTTTGTTAGGGATTTTATGATGCTTGGTGTGTTTTTTTTTTAAAGGAGGGGTTGAACATGTATCCAGTTCTACCATTCTGGATATTTTATCTTACTGTCTGTTGATGGTAGGTCAAGCACCCCACAACATGGAGGAGGTAGATTACAGGTTCTCTACCTCTGCCTTAACTAACAATTCTTCTGATCCTCCATAATCAATATATTTGCATTTAATTCTCTGTCTAAAATGACAAACAAAAATGATCAAAAAGGTTTTTAAAATTTGAAAACCTATTCCAAAACAACTTTATTCCTTCTCTCTTTTTACCTTTCAGATCCTTTCAAAAATATTTTGAATGCCAGTAAAAGCCCCTTCCTTCTTACTATTACGCACCCACTAAGTCAAAGCAAATATTTAGAGAACCACTTTGAGATATTTTTTTTTAAATCCTTGTGGCTCTCAAGGGCTCTCTCAGACAAAGGATGTCAAGGCCCATTCTCTTTCATTTTGGATTGGGTTGAACTACACTGTATTTGCTTCTATAAAGTCTCTAAGACGATACTGCTTCTTCCTGCACCATCACTAGCATATGGGGAGGATTGATGTTATAGTCTTAGTAGTGGGTCTATAGGAGGAAGAGGCAATCTCTTCACGAGTGGGGGCTATCTATATTATTTTGGGAGCATCTAAACACCATTGCACATATGGAGAAAGTGCACACGGTATAGGGATGCACACTTGTAATAGGCATGTCTTGAATCTCATTCTCCCCATCAGCCACGCTAGGTAGACCAAGCCTAAAACTTTACTGAAATTACCTATAGAATCTCACAAGTCTGAATTGTGCTGTACCTTTTCTTCCTTTTTATAGTTCGGTGGATTAGGGATGTGAGCTGCTTCAGAATATTATCTGTTGTGGATTTAAGATATATCTCACCCCCCTGTCATCCTGATAACAGATCTTGCAGATTTCCATCAAGATCATCTTTATTCACTCTTTCTCCCCCATGTATACGCAAAGACACAAACACTTACACACACATACAAACATGCAGAGAGAGAGAGACAGAGAGAGACAGAGACAGAGATAGACAGACAGACAGAGAAAGAAAGACAGACAGACAGGTTTTTGGGGTAGAGTACATTTTTAACTTTTGTAAATGGTTAAACTTGTAACTGGTCTTACATTGTAGTGTTTGTGTGCTCAGTCCCCCACAAGAATTGAAAACTGCAGCAACCCAGAAAACAAGGTTATATCTTCCAAAAGAGATTTACAAAGCTAGGGTTAATTGCAGCCCTGTGTTGCAAGTTTTTCATCATTTCTCTAAAGGTGAAGCTTGTTAGAGACTTAGCTTCTTAAGAAAAAATATTGCTGCAAAAATTGGCTTTTCTGAAAAAAACATTAAAACATTTAAGAACAATAATATAAATTACTACAAACTAAATTAGAACAGAGAAAACATAAAAGAAAGAGAAATTAGAGAAAAGTGCAATAAGAAAAGAAAATAGAAAAAAGGAAAGACAAAATATAAAGGTATAAATAACTAGCTTCCAGTAAACTTTGAATTACAACAGTGTGTACAATAGCTTTCAAAAAAAGTGATTTATGATCATTTTTCACACTTACAACTATTGACTATTTTAACCTCTCTCTCCAAAGTCCCATCATGATTCCCTTCAAATAAACTGTCCAATCATCAAAACCATAAATTCCAAATTCATTTTTTATTTATATTCAAAAAGAGCATAAGAGGTTTCCAGACACCAATAAATGTGGATATTGTTCTTTCCCTAATGAAAATCAGCTTGTCCATCTCATCAAGTTCTGTCAATTTCACCAACTGGTCTGTGTGTGTGGCGGGGTGGTGGTTAATGAATGTAGTTTTCAGACATAACAATGTTTTATATATCTTCATTGGGTCAGTTTCAAAGTAAGAAAAATATGCAAGGTTTTGAGATTGCCAATAACTTTATCAGTTGGGGAAGGAAAAGGATAAGAATAAAACAGTTTGTGGTTTAGCAGGAATTGATGAAATGAGAGAAGACAGTAAGCATCTGGTGCTCTTTTGGCTATTGCTTGCAAGCTTCACTCCCCTTGGAACAAAAAAAAAAAAGAAACAAGCTGATCCCTTATTTTAGAAAAAAAATATTTAACTTTCTTTTTAATCCTGCTTTTTGCAGCAACTGGTTGGAATGGCACATCTGGAGATTGAGAAACGATCTGAATTTTGTGACTTTTACAGAAAACTATGAAAATATTGTGCTGGAATGAATTTTAAAATCTAACTCTTCTTATGTAGATTCTTCATTGTAAGACCAATGGACTCTGAATGGAGCCTGAAATTTCTTAACACTGGTGTGGTTGTGTTAAAGAGAGCAAATAGATGCTTCAGCTAATCCCTGAGTGGTGTCTCCAAAATAAAAAGGTAATAGGCAATCTGTAGCCCCTAAAATATTTACTGGAGCCTTTGTAGTACTCTGCAACTGTTTTGTCAAATTGTGGTTGCACAGTGGCTGAAATTTAGCTACATGGTTGGTTATCAGTTTGAGATGGGAAAATTTCAGATTAAATTCTGAAATAGATGTAAAAACCTCCCTCCAATCTTGAATATAAGGGGGAAAAATAGAATATTGGAATCACGGATATAATATGACCCTGTCACTTTATATCAGCTCACTCTTTATCCATTTCTCCTTACCCCATTAAAACAATCCTCAGCTCCAAAAAGAGTTTCTCAATAAATGACTCTTCTTGTTGCCCTGAATTATATGGTTGAAAAGAAAGGGTAACTAAAAGAAACAAGAACAGAATAGATTTTGCTATCCTGAAGGTGATTATCAGAGACTTAAACCTTTTGGTGTTGTTGTTAAGATAATAGGCTTTTTTTAAAAAAAAATCAAACATTTAATAGATATGGAGCACCTTGGAATTTGCTTCATTTCAATTTTACGAGACAAGGATGGTGAAGCTCAGGAAAGTGGAAAAGAAAACAACAATGGTTGTGCAAAGAAGGTTTAGTGGCACTGACTGCCATTATCCTTAGTCTCTTGAGAACTTCATATAGAGGAATAGAGTAGTTCATGTTTTCAAAAGCTTGTTTGTGTTGCTATAAACTCCAAAGTTTCTTTAAACAACCGTTCCATTGCCTGTTCTTCTAATTTCAGAACTGAAATGAAGCAAAAAAAGTGACCTATTTCCTGGTGGGTCAAGTGAGCATTTGTCTTGTTTATCCCATGCTGGTATTTTACACTGGGAAATAACTGCCACCCCACTGAAAGATGGGATAAAGCAGGCATCCCTTCATTGCCCCCTACTAAGCCACTGGAGCAAAACACTGCAAAAGAAAGATGAGATCAAGCGTGATAGAAAGGATACAGTTATGGAAATGAGTAATTGTTGAGAAGTTCAGTCCACACTTTACTCAAATTGGAATCTATATCTTGAAGTACCCCAGTGCTTTGCTTTGCAGATCTATTACTTGTTAAATCAACAGAACAGATTGTGCAAGAAGGAATATAACTATCTTTTGAAGTAAAGCTAATGAACGAAAGGCCCATACTGAGCAAAGGGAGAAGGCAACATCATCAAGACACTGATTATAGTTGTTTTAAATACTAATAAGAGGAAGAAAGAAAACTGGAATTTGGGAGCCTCTCAACTACAGTTCATCTTGGTCATAATGGTTGAAAATACTAGGAGCTGAACATTAGCAACATTTGGATGATTTCAGGTTCCCTACCCTGGGCTAAGTCAACATTAAAAAGAAAATCTGCAAAGTGCCTCAAAATGTAGATGGATCTAGTTGTTGTGGCACTGATCATAGTATCTAAACAATCAGATGGAAGACCAAGAAATGTGGGAAAAACAAGCTATGATCATTGCAGACTTGGGGTCAAGGAGATTTTTTTTATTATCTCTGCTCCTACCATACTTTTTAAACAGCTCAAAAAGACAATTAACCACAGTGGGCAGAAATCCAGGAGTGATTTGGAGGAAATATTCAAAGATGAGTGCAATTCTCAACATGTTTTTGGAACAAGGCTGCTTATTTCAGATATTATAATAGATATTGTGGTCACCTAATGCAAGCAAGATATAGCTTTTGAGTCAGGAAGGAAGAAAGGAGAAATAATGATAAGCAGAAGCAAAACAAAACAATATTTTTGCATCTGCCTGACCATGAATAAATATGTTCATAAGCTTAGGCTCATCAGGATTAAAGTAACAATTTGATTTCCTGTGCTCCCGTCTGTAACATGGTAAATAATCAACACAGTTGTTCAGTAACGGACATTAGTCTACTTGGATATAGCATTATGCAATTCTTTTCCTCTAGATATCAGTGTAGTGTGTGAAGAGACAACTATTTGGCTACGTCAGCTACATCAACCAAAGTAATATTCCAACAATGTCAACAACAAATTCTAAATTTCTGATCAAATACATACATGTATTGCAAAACAAAGTAAAGGTAAATGGTGATGGCAGAAAAATCTTCTGTATTTCTCAGGTTCTTCAGAGTCATGATTAAATTGTGTATTGCTGAAACAACAGGATACAGATGTTGATTTAATTCTGGTATAGAAATGAAAGACAATGGAAACTGTATTCGTAGTATTATGGAGTGTCACTGGCAGGCCCCATGAAGAGAGCCTTTACTATCATTATGCTGGTCCTTGGAGCTTCCCAGAGATCAGATTGCTCCTTAATGTCCAGGTTTTTCATAAGGCCTAAAAGCATGGTTTTGCCACCAAGCTTGGGGATCAAGATGTATGGGACAGCCTGTCCATTGGTTATGTTGATCTGTTGGGGATGGATTGTTTTTTAACCCAAGCTGAGGATTATGTGTATATTGTTTTACTATGATAATTTCATAGTGTTTAATCATTGTTTACCATCCAGAGTCTGAGATGGGTAGCTATATAAATTGAAATAGCTCGTTAGCTTGGTAGATATTTGGATAAATTTCCCATATCTGTTATAATTAGCATATCTCATTAAATGAGATGTGGGTAATTCAAAGTAGTAGTACCACCCTACTACTATGTCCTTCACAAACAATTTTATGATTCATGGAAACCTCCAGGATGATGATGATGCAACAATTTTACTGAGTGGGTAACTTCCTAAAATGGTAACTTTTTCTATTTGTTAAAATAGATGTACTGAGACTACAATAAGACTAATATACAAGTGTGTTTACTGACTTTACATTCTGTCTTTTCTGTAAGACCTCACATAATAGAAATAGGGGCTTCATCTTGTTTTATCTCCACAGTGTTAAGTTATACTAAACAGAATTGTTTTCTAAGCTGGTTTGGTTCCATCTCTTACAGCTTGGTTGGCAAATTCTTCCTCTATGGCAGAGGAAGAACTGTCAGAGTCACAGTCCACAGGCTGGATGCACCACACGCTGGTCACGCTCACCCTCAGTTTAGCAAAAGGGGGAAAAGTTGCAATATATCACGTGACGATGTGATGATACAGGTTTGACACCCCTGCTCTAAGAAGTGAATAGAGGACCAATAGGCACCAGCTGAGCCAATTACTCACTGTCCCAGAAGCAGGCCTGGGTTGCTCATCTCTGCATCCAATATTTGGGACCCCAATGGCTTCCTCCTTTATTGCTGCGCCCCTCATTCGTATGTGCACAGCAGCCTACAAGGCTAGTTCAGTTTCCGATGACAAAATCCTGGACAAGAGAGAAGAGACCAGAGTGCTATCCAAGGAGGAACAATTTAGATTATTTTTACCAGCATGAAAGGATCAATTCTGCTGAGGAAGACAACTGTTGAAATGCATTTGGGGGGTTATTCTTTATCACAATGGTATCAATATTATTGACGCCTACTTATAATGGTTATTGTACTATTTCACATCATTTTTATAGGCATTATGTTTAGAGTGTGTCAAACTTTTCTGCTCAAAAGTTGTGACATTCCTTGGGGATTGTAAACATATTTTTATCACCTTAATATAATTTAGATATGCTTGGTAAGTAATTATATAAACTTCATAACTTTTTCAACATTTTGTTTGTTTCATCTAGTTAAATTAAAATTGTTCAGAAGTACACACATTTTGGGGGAACTGAAGATTTACACCAATTTCTAAATGGCAGATAGGAGCAGTACTTCAAAAGCATGTGGAGAGGGGGCCTGGGTATTTTTCTTAAAATTAAAATGAATTTAAATTAAATTTCTCCCCACAGATTTATTGATTGCCCATGTCATTGCCTTAAACTTTACAAGTTCTTCTATAAGTCTTCTGCCACTATTGACAGAACAACTCTGGGCATAAGACATTCTAAATCTGAAATATATAATAAAATTAGGACCTTCAATTAGAAATCGAGCATATGCCTGTTGATTTTATTCATTTTAAATAAACATACTTTTTTATCTTTTTGTCTCCCAATTTATTCAATTTCATTCAGCCCGGAGATACCTAAGAAAAACATTGGAACAGTTGCTAATGGTTTATACCATTACAGGTATAGACAAAAAGAGAAATCCCAACTTCTGTAAAACTGGCAAACGAAACATAAAATATAGCTCACCAGAATAGGGAAGGCTCCAAGCAAGTGTCTCACTTACTTGTGATTTTTGTTTTTTGTCCTTTTTATTACATTGTTACACATCTTAATACATTACATTGTTTTGATACAATATTTACACAGCATTAATTGAAAAATTAATAAACTTATTATATTATAGCAATATTAATTACTTACAATATTATTTGCAATATTAATTACAATATTAATTAATTTTATGCTTGTTTTTATTACAAGCATAAAATTATATGATTTTTCATCCCGATTTGAGTATAACGTTAGAAAAACAGAACTGAAAATTGTATCAAATAATTTATTGTATGATAAAGGTTTTGGTCTTTAACTGATTACTTATTATTAAGATTTTCATTGTATTGCATGTATGCACACAGAGAGAGAGGGAGGGAGAAATAAAAGAAATAATGGATAAGCAAAGCAGAATGGGACATATACTAATTTTCATTACAGATATAGAATAATAACTATGATTTAAATATAAATCTGAGACATTGCATCATAAAGGAGAAGGCTGTGGTCAGGTGAGCGATATGCCAGATGATGTAATCTGCTCAGTGCTAACCCATATTATTTCTTCCTTTAATAATTATGTAATTACCTTTTAAAGCAGGAAAACTTCAACACCAGACAGTCATCTGTAAACATAAGAGCACAAGAGATCCTTATTATTAATCTCTAAAATTGTTGCAGTTACTGGAGCCTATTTTGCACCCAACAGGTGTTTATTTATTTATAAAATATCTTAACCACTTTTCATTCTAACTGCAATCTCAGAGCAGGGTTCAGAATAGAATAAAAAACTATAATTAGCAGTAAAAAATTATGAGAGAAAACCATAACATTAAAACAACACATTAAAGTTACAAAATTACATATTAAACAACAGTTCATAAGCAGTAAAATTGATAATTCTCTTGCTGTTGAAGGACAGACAACTGTTGTATAAAGCTAGTAAAAATTTTGATTTTAGATAAATTTCAAATGTGCTTGATTCTACCTAGAAAGCAGAAAGCCTAATTAAAACAAAAATCTATTTTGATGCTTTTGTATTCTTGATTCCTGAATGACTATATGGCTGTACACAACTCAATTTTTTCAAAATTTCATTGCTTTCTAGATGATTAAACCCACACTGGGAGCTAAGATATGCAAAACTCCAAAAGAATTTTGTTTCCTTACAGCAATACTCTGTTTTTTAATTACAGGTAGTCTTTGTTTAATGACTGTAATGGAGCCGGCCCATGTTTTTAAATCATAATGATCATGAAACATGTTGGTCACATGACTGACCTAGTTGGGCAACATTTTGCAGCAGTTGTTGAAGAATGTAGTGGCTGTAATGTGAATTGTTAAGTGAATACCACAATTGTTAAACAAACCATTGCTTGCTAGGGCATGATTTTACCTAAAACTAGCAGGAAGTGTCTGTTTTCAACAAAACTGTTGTAAAACGTAATCACATGACCATGTAAAGCAGCAAACAACTCTAAATGTGGATCTATTGGCCAAGTGCTCAAAGCTAAATGTGGATGTATTGCCAACTGTCAGAACTTTGGATCCAGAATTTTCAAGTAGGTTGTAACTTTGCCAGTTGTAAGACAAGGATTACTTGTAATATGCTCTATCTCACGAAAGCACATTCTAGCAAGTTGATAAGCTTATGGAGAAGCTATTGAGATTGATATTCAGCATCATTCCTCCATGAGACAGAATATCTTAGGAAGGTGAATTGCTAACAATCCACATACCTTTCCTGAAATTACAAAGTGACAATACACTCTTTGACATTCATAATGCAGGCTCCAGAACCTCTGACTGAACATAAGCTTCAGTAAACGGATGTGCTTTTGCACTTTGTAATTGAGTGCCCAAGCAGGTATATTAAATGTCCTATTTTGCATTGCACAATAATTTCCCTCATAGCTTGTAGCAGATTCCTTTGGCTTATAACATTTCTATTACAACTCAAAGAAAGACTTTGTGATAGAATTCCCTCCACTGGACTTTTTCAGAATGCATCCAGGAAGGGCTCAGGATGATGGATGTGTCAAAGAAGACATTATTTTCCTCTGTATCATTTCCTCTCTTACAAAGAAGCAATAAGGTGAGCTCAAAGCCCCCAACTGACATTTGCATGACATTTTCAGGCATCTTGGGAATAAAACAGAAAATGGATGCCTCATGACCAAACAATCTGAGAAACTGCATTGTCCATTTGAGCACTGTGTCAATTTAAAAGGGAAGTGATTAGCAATATGTGTGTATGCCCTTTCAAATTAAGCAGATGGGACAAATATCATATTTGAATACAAATTAATCCAGGTTAAAATGATTCTGATATAATACAAAGGTACAGAGTAACTTTGGCAATGGGCAAAACACTTTGCTTTCTGATGCTGGGAATATTATTTACAATCTCTTTACCTGGATCAGCATAGCTTGGGTCTTTCTTTGACACTAAAAGCAATTAATGCTAGAGTCTTAATGCTGGTGAACTTGAGAGTTTGATTTCTTTTGTTCTATTATTCATGAAACAACTTTGAAAGGGTGTTTGATGTGCAAAATTGGGAAAGAAAAATGTTTCCTCTTAAAACCTGAGAGGTGAAGCATTCATGATCTGCAGGAATCCTGTGGTTCCAGGTCCTGTTTTTGCAACTCCAAATATCTGTCCCAGAATACATGCTTAAAATTAAGTAGCCAAAGGAAAAAGATTGGCAACATGATTTTGTTTTTGCTTTTACTGAATTAAGCAAAGTGTGCTGTTCTGGTGATACTATACCTGGAGTAAACATTACACATTAGTGTTTCTCAGGCTTGGCCAGTTTCAAATGTGTGAACTTCAATTCCCAGAATTCCTTAATCATAATTGTTTTCCCTTTTGTCCATCAATCCTAAAAGAAAAAGTCAGAGATTTGACTACTTGAACTTGTGTTTCAAAAAGGCAGAATTTACCCCTTTAAAGGGAATGATAAATTAAAAATTCAAAACTTTACTAACAGATTTTTAATTGCTGCACAATTCTGACATACTGACTAGGAATTCTGGAAGATGAAGTCCACACATCTGAAAATGGCCAAGGTTGAGAAATGTTGCTATTGTGTTTCAAAGATGTGAAAGATGTACATAGCTATAAAATGGATTAAAGAGATTAAAGAGATCAAGGAATGGGCAGAAATTGATTTGAAGATAGCTAGTTGTAGTGGGGGGAGGGGGGAGTCTGCAGAAACTTATCAATGACTGGGAAATTCTGTTTCTGAATTCTGGCTGTATATCTTGATTTGGCTATTTACAGGACAACAATTTTATTGACTAAAAGTGTTGTTAAACTAGATTTGCGGAGATAAATCATTGCACAGTTCAGAAAAAACAATATTTTCTTCCCAGGTATTGATAAGGAAGGCTTAATCATACCATGACCATATCTATAATAAACTCTCAGACATTGTTGAATGATATCACCACCACCAGCAGCATAATCGATGGCAAGAGATGATGAACAATTTTGTTTAACCATATCTGGAAAGCCTCAGGTTCCTCACCTTTGATATAAAATATATCATCTGAGGAGTACCTTGCTTTACAATACTGGAATTTCTTATGTTTTAAATATACTTCAGTTCAGATGTTCCAGCAGCTTAATGAATGTATGAGCTGTTTTTAGTGCAAAGCCTTAATTGTTCAGTTTATACTCTGGGGTTTGTGACAGGGCATTTACTCATTGAAATTACTCTTGGATCCTGCTGCAGTAGACAATCAGTATGGAAGATAATCTCAATCTGATGCCTTCCAATTATGTTCAATTATAACTCCCATCTTTCCTAATTTAGGGTATGTCAACTTTTTCAACTTTCAATTTTCAAATATTAGAGGTGCTCAAAAGTTGTGGCATGCTTTGGGGATTGTAAAGATACTTTGGTTACTTTAATATAATTTAGATGTGGTAGGCAAGTAACTACATAAATATCATAACTTTTTAACATTTTGTTTGTTTCAAACCCATCAGACGTACAGAGGACAAGTAAAATTTAAAATGTATTTGTGATGACCTGTAGTCTCTCAAAATAACCCAAAACATACCTTAAAGTCCAGTAATGCCTTCAACTTAACTTCACTGTTTTATTAGGCACAGTTTAAAGACACAAAAGTAAATAATGAGGCAAAAAGAAAACAAAACAACGCAATGATGAGAGTTCCGAAGTAAGCCAAGATAATTAATCATAAATTCCAGGAAGATAAACCGAGGAGAGTCCATGAGAACACGCTAGCAAATATAAACTTCTTTCCAAGTAAATACTAAAATTGACTCCCCAATTCCCACTACGCAGTTACAAAAACTTATATACATAGTTCCAGCTGGCAAGCCAGGAAGAGATCATGGTAATCTCCCCTGAGTAGACCTCCTTTTCCCTGATCCTCTTTTCCCTGCATGACCTAGGAGGATAGGGATGGGCCTGGATCCTCCTCTGATGCTCAGCTGGCCTCTCCCTTCCCCAGCCTCCTCCACCACTCTGGAGCCACACTCCCACTCCCTCTTGGCTGTTCCTCCTCTTCCCAGAGTCACGTCCACCAGGGCCATGACAGGATTTTAGAAATCTGCAAAAGGAAAAAGCAGAAAAAATAGCAAGTAAATAGTAGGATAAAAAAAGTGGATAAGAAATGAATGATAATTAAAATTACCATAAACAGTTTCATGGCATCTAAAGGCCCTGTCACACTGCCAACGGATGCAAAACGTTGTAAAAAGGACACAGCGGACGAGAAAAATTTCCATCCTTTTATCCGCTTCTCAAAAGGGCAAAAATTTGCATAACCAGAGCGGATAACACGGAAAGGAATGGACGCGGGAGACGCAGAGAGGATGGAAAGTGGATGCGGAACAGAAGCTAGCGGATGAAGCGGATGGGAGCGGATGGCACATCTCCGCTAGGCTCAGGGACCTCAGCAAAGCGGACGCGGAACGGAAAGAGCGGATGCAGACGAGATGCACAGCAGATGAAGCGGATGCAGAGCGAAGCCTAGCAGATGCACAGCGAAGCCTAACAGATGCGAGCGTTTAATTGCGCTGCGGAAGATGCATTGCGTAAGCCCGCGGATATAAGGGAAGCAGCTCGGAGCAGTGTCCCAGTCAGAGGAAAGACTGCTGCCAGACGGATTGACAGCCTTCCTGCCAGCCAGCAACCCCACAACCATGCGGGAAAACAGAAAGCCTCAGCCATCTGCTGCAGCCCTTGCAAGAGGGACAGTGGCCACCATCCACCCTGGCCCTCACTCTGGTACTGCTGGGGCTTCTGTAGCACAGGGCTCGCTCTTCTGGGGCTGGAGCTTCTGCTGCTCTGCTTCTGAGGAGCTGATGATGTGGGGATCAGAGAAGCACTCCAGCACAGCCACCTCCACAGCACCTGGACCTTCACCCCTAGACTGACGACAAAGGAGTGCAGAGATTCATTTTTGTTTTATAGCTTCTTGTTAATAAAGCTATCTTTGATTCACACACTTGCTTCATTTCTTTTTTTTAATAAAGTCTGGTGGAAACTTTTAGAAAGGTTTAAGCCTTTGTATGCTTAGGATGGGTTAAGATAGCAGTGGATGGGCAGGATACCTGTGGGATGTGTAATAACGTGTGGGTGATGGGTAAGGATAGCAGTGGATAGATAAACTCCAGGAAGCCTAATGGGACTGATATGGTCACACCTCCAAGGTGCCACACATATGGCCCTTTATTTCAATACTAATGTAATGCATATCCACACATGTCAAATAACACACTCTTTATAAAGGCCCTGTTCATTGTAGGCCCACCCAACATACAGGCCCAATTTCATCAGTGTATGAGACAGGCTGAAGGAAGCATCCATTAGTCATCTATCATCCTGTCTTGCCATTCCACTGCTCCAGCTGGGGAGTTGCACCAGTGTCTCAGGAGTTGCGCTGCTTCTTCCCTTCATGTGACGCTTCTGTTGGGGCCTTGCACATCCTCAATGTCTATCAGGTTTTGCCCTTGCTCCATCCCCAGGCTCCATGTCCCCATTGCCTTGTTGGAGGCCATGAGCCTGTCTGCAAGAGCTGCGTAGCGGTGCGCATGAGATTGTGCAGGATGCAGCAAGCTCCACGATCCTCCTCAAGGTCTCTGGGCGATGCTGCATGTGTGAGAAGTACCTGGAACCTGTTGGCCAGGATGCAAAGGCGTTCTCCACACCCCCTTGCCCCGGACAGCTGTAGTTGAAGATCCTCTCTTCCGGTGAGGCATTTGGAGTGTAGGGCTTCATGAGGTAGGTTCTGAGGAGAAGGCGTCATCCCCCACGATGAAGTAGGGCACATCTTCGTGTCGTTGGCCAGGTTCTGGATCTGGAAGCCCACAATGAGGTTGTGTTCCAGGCCCTCCTTGAGGTGACTGACTTGTATACCTGGGCATCTGAAGATGAGCATTGCCTGAAGCATCAATGTACATGAACTTGTAGTCAGATAAACCATGGCGAAGAGATGATGCTGAAGAAGCCTTGATGTTGAAATAAGACCCCGACTTGGCTGTGCGCTTTGCAGGCCACGTGCTTGCCATCGCATGGCTCAACGTGTGGGAAGTTCCACCTCTGATACCACTGCTCTGCAACTTTCTTCCAGCCTTCTTCAGTGGAGGGGCACTGGAGAAAGCTCCTCCAAGTATTCTTCGATGATGGCCTGCCACAACTTCTCTGACCACAATGCTGATGGTGTTGTGTGGCACCCTCCAGCTTACTGCATGCTCTGTACGTGGTCCCAGAGGCCAGGTGCGCAGAGTCAGTGCACCTTGAGCCCAGGTTCCAGGCTGGGCCGGAAGTTGGTGTTTGCCCTTGGTCAACCTGGGTGTCAGCCACTGCACAACTTCGTCAAACATGGCTGGAGGCATCCTCATGAAGTGCTGGAATGCACGAGGGTCTTCGTTCTGAGCTCCACCATCAGCTTGTTGTACAGTCCGTCCTCTGTTCTTCTGGTGATCCATCTTCGTACCCAGACACTTCTTGGCCGCCTCTTTTCTTCCGTAGTAGGTTCACAGAGCCTGTAGATGGTTTCACACTGTTGCAGAATGATGTGGCTGCCAAAAGGACTTTGTTACGATCCACGGTGGACATCAATGGATGCTGTGGAAGAGCAAGAGTCAGATGAAGGCTGCAGAGGTCTGCACTGCAGGGCTGCTGTTCTGAAAGTGAGATGCAGGTGAGTTGCTCCCCCTTTTATAGGCAGTATAGTTTTCCCTAGGCGTCCTTTGCATCCTCTAGGCATCCCTCTAGACATCCTTAATATCCGAGATAGGTCCCCTCTGCGAACGTTTTTTCCATTTTAAATGCTTTGTTTCCATTCTGCATCCGCTAGGCATCCGTTCTGCATCCTTTCTGCGTCCGTTCCACTTCCTCCCTGCGTCCGTTTACTGCTGGAGCAGATGGAGTTGCGCGGATGCGCAGTGGATGCCTAGCAGATATAGCGGATGCATAACGGATGCATAACGGATGCCTAGCGGATGCAGAACGGATGCATTGGATATATTTTCCGCTCAAAAGTTTTGAGCAGTTCAAAACTTTCTGAGTGGATGAAACGTCAATAGACGGATGCTGGACGGATAGAAAGGATGAAAAACGGAGGCAGTGAGTACAGAACGGATGCATCACATTAATCAACGGATGAAAAGTGTTTTTCTCCGTTTTACATCCTCTTTCCATCCATTGGTGCAGTGTGACAGGGGCTTAAGGAAATTCAAAATGATATTCCCAATATCTTTTATATCATCTGTCTTGGTGTCAGATAAATAGTTTTTCAGCTTTCCCAACTCAGGAGGTGTCTCTGATTATAAACTATGTTAGCTAAGGCTGATGTGAATTATAATCTGAACATGAATAGAGAAGATTGCAGGCTAATCAAGTTCATATGTGGAAAAGCTATCCTTTATATATTTATACATTTTTTGATAGTCAATGCCTGGATATGTTTGAAACTTAGAACCAGACCTTCTTGTATTTCTGAACATGTGCAAATTGCTTTTTGCAATCTATTCTTATATATCTAACAATGAAACAACAGAGCTTCTAAGTCAGATGATGTAGCTCTCAAGCTGGCTTGGAGCCTGGATATGCGCTCCCTTTGGAAATTACGTGCTGGAAGACTATTTATGGAGATGAATATAAAGGAGGAGAAAAAAAAGCTTATAATATAGCTCTTCAGGTTAGGAATTAATTCCTTCTGGATGATGTTTTATTCAAGATTCTCTAATTAAAAATGAAACATCAAGAATATTCCTCTTGACTTTGGGGCATTTATTCTCCCTTCCTTCAAATCCTCTTAGGTCTTGGTGAAATCATAACATTATCAAGCAGAAAATATCAGTAACCATTAATGCACTTCATTCTTCATTTGAAGAAATCAAATATTGCACAAATGGATGTTTGAGGGAAAAAAGGTTCTTAAGAGCAGAAGATATGTAGACATTTGTCTTTCATTTATTTATTTTTGGCTAAAAGTCCACATTTTGTCATCCCAATGTATGATCTGTGTCCCAAAAGGTCTCCTCGTAATTTTTCTCTGTTCATTATTCTCTAGTTTCTTCCTGGTTAAACAGATGATTTGCTGTCTATATTTGACAAGACCATGCATGCAATATACGCTGACCACATTGCTTCTAACAGTAATCTTACTATCCAGGTATTAAATGCATCAGTTTTTCTGAGCTGTCTTTAATGGCAATCCCACACAGAGAACATTATAATCATGCAATCTGATTCTCACTAAGTCAGCACTGCTTTTTCCAGAATCAGTTTAAGATAATTGAAATGCAACACATCAGTGAAATAATCCTTAATGATTATGCTTATTCTGCTCCAAAGACTTTTGGGCTTTGCTTCTCAGAATCATTTGTTTATTATGAAATACATAGATAATTCCAAATTATTATGAATCTGGAAGGGTTATTAGAAAAATACTACTATAAAATGCAGAAAGGAAGAGTTTCAGGAATCTAGGGGCAAAAATAATCTGAAACCAGAATATCATACAAAAGGACCATCATCCATAATAACCTCAAATTTTCATTTAATGGAGCAGTCTCCCTCAGAAATTAGCTCCCACCACCTTATACATGAAAATTGAACTTTCCAAAGAGCCTATGGGGATCATAGAATACCCTGTATGATTAATTTTTATGATGATTTTGGTTTTGATTACAACATCTTCAAAACCAGAACAGATATCAAACAAGAGAAAGTCAGTTTTGTCTGAATGTTAAGAGACAGAGTAAGAGGAGTTCAGCAAAGGATACCTGATGGCTAGAATCCTGGCTTTTTTTATACAGGTTAATTGACTCCATGGGGGTTTATAGTCCTGCTCAATCAATCAGCAAGTAATGACTGACAGATCCAATCCCCCCCCCTTTTTTTTTCCTTGTGTCTGATTCTTGGAGACTATCTAGACAAGTCCCTTCATTTTTCCTGGCACTTTTTCAGAAGTGGTTGCCATTGTCTCCTAGGAGTGAGAGAAAGTCCCTTGTCCAAGATGACTTTGTGCCTCAGGTGGGACTAGAGTTCATGATTTCCCAGTTTTTAGCCTGGTACCTGATGCCTTGTCCACCAAACTGTTTTTCACAATCTTGAGGACATTGCCTAGTAACTGCAGGCTATATGCAATCAATAGATTAAGTGGCCAAAAGGAGCTGTGCTCTGATCCCATCCCTGTCATTATCAACACTGATACCAGTGTCCTTAGAATAAATGATGTGGGGTTATGATTCTGTAACTGTATTTTCGAAAGTGAATTCAAGGATTAATGTTACAAACATTAAAAAAAAAAGTAAGCAAAATATGAAATTGCAGGTGCCATTTCAGATAAAACAAACACTTCAACTTCAACAAAACACTTCAACAAAATCAATAAAACTGATCTATTAACTGTGAACATATGGTTGTTTTAAATATGGAAAACAAGATTTCATACAGTTGAAAATTTCTCCAGGCATTTGTTCAAAAACTGGTTTACTTAGCCGAAGTCTCAGCAACATAACACAACTAGATTAGTTTCTTTGTTGCAGATTAGAATGAAGCTCTTATGTATGTTAGGTACATAGGATTAAAGTCTACATATCATTTATTTTCCAGGCCTCATAGTTGTCATCTCCTAACTTTACAAATCAACAGGTAATTGGCTTTTCATTTTCTAACATTTAAATATATTGACATAATGGTTCTCTGTAATATCCCAAGGACCTTTCTCCCATCTTCTCAGCTTCTGCCCTTCCAGAAATGAACATTATTAACTCAAAAGAGACAAAATCTCATCATTCTTAAATTCAGATGGTATTTCAAGGTAGAGTCAGGACTCAATTCTAGAACCAGAAAACTAGAACCAAACAAGATTTGTAATTTAGATTTGATAGCTAATAAATATTGAGCAGGGAAGATGATCAATAAATAATTAATTTTATCTCCCTGTTGGGTCATAAAAATTTCTGGGATAATTTAGAAGCCATCATTGTCTCTCTCACCCCAACCTACTTCTCAAGAGTTTCTCAGATGCAGTGTGGGTACCAGGGCAAGACTCAGTCTCCTTGAAGATTGCCATATACAGTAGTCTTTCTTGGTAAATCACTGGGATGGCGAGTGAAAATTGAAGGTTTATATGGTAAATTTTAATTCCAAGTGTTTCCTATGCAGAAAAGTAATAATGTCATAAAAAATGCTGGAAACTGTTCTTATTGGCTAAACTAGACTAAAGTAAACCAAGTTTTACCCTCCTCCTCATTTATGAGAAAGTTTGTTTACACTGAAATCACTTTCAAAACTTCTACAGTCTTTCTCCTCTGCTTGATCTCTGTGATCATGTAGTTACTTTCTCCATGCCCCAAGGAATGGCTCCCATTATATAGAAATGAGTTAGGAAAATTGAATTCTGTATAGTATGCTTTAACTGGTTTGTTTTCCTTGTTTGAATGAAAAGTACTGTTCTATTTGATCATTTCATATACTGAACCATACTTTGGATACAGCCCTATTTGTCTATCTAGCTTAGGAAAGCTCTTGTATAAATCTCCTTTATTTCTGGTGAAATTAAAAACATGACTTAATTTTTTTTTGTTATATCTCATATTTTTTGTTATAGTGTATAATAAAACCTTGCTTCCATCGATCACTCATATTGGTCCAGCCTCACAATATAAATAAGCATCCAAACATATCCTGTCTATAGCCATTATTTTGCTGAGATGTTCTTTTGTTTGTAAGCATTATGATTAGCACTATAATAATGTAGCATTACATTTTCTATATGCCAGTCCTCTTCCATTCTACTCCCAACAGCTGCCCTATAAGGTAGATCCGTCATCAGAAGCAACAACGTACTGGAATACCCACGATCGGGGCTGAATTTGAAATCGGGCTTCCTGAGTTTATGCCCAACACCTTAACTGCTATACATCAGTCCATCCTCCTCCTTTTTGTGTGCTGGGCAGGTATCCAACCTGGGCGGGCCCTTTAAGAAATCATAAGCTCTTGTTTCTTTTCCCCCGGAAGAAAAGTGCTGGAGAACCAGCCGATTAGACTGTGTGCAAGGTGGAGAGAAAGGAGAAGCAGGAGGGGTGGTAACGACGTGCGCGCTTCCCTTTAATTACCCGCCCAGAGAAGCACTAGAATCAAACCTTTGGCGGGGAGAAAAGTGGGGCGTTTTCATTGCGAGCGAAGAACGGAGCTGCAGCGGGAGAAAACATTTCCCAAGCAGCAGCGGTGTTCTGTATCGGCTTTCCCAGCAAGCCAGCCACCTTCTGCACGGGCGCTCACTGGCAGGAGGGAAATTCATTTGGCAAGCTATGGCCCCTACGCACTTCCAGCTTCTCCTGATCGCCCCTGAGCAAAGGAAGCGGGTTTGGGGGCGCCCGCTTCTGCTTTTGGGATACGCGCTGTGGCTGACTCTTACCCCTCTAAGATGCGCTGCCTTCAACCTGGACACTAAGTTTGTAGTTCTTAAGAAAGGCAAAACTCCCGACAGTTACTTCGGATTCTCAGTAGCTCTGCACCACCAATTCAGTCCGGAAAGATACCTGTAAGTGGAAATGAAACCAGACAGCGGGGGATGGGCGGTGGGGGGGAGGGAAATGCAAAACTGCTTCAATTTTTTGGTGGAGTGGGGTGGGAACAAACTTCTGGAAATAAGTTCCTTTTACTATGGTTTTCCCACTCAACCCCTCGCCACGCCGCGCTTTCTGAACTGGGGCTAATTCTGTTCTTAATGTGCAACCATGCCGGAACCGAGGCTTGTGATTTACACAGGCTCATTCAGTAGGCACAGTGGTGATCATTAAAAATCATTTGGATTTCAGGATCGTCAGAGTTCCCTGGCATCTAGATGAATATCAGTTATTCTTTGTGGGTTTAGTTCTGTTCTACCCGTAAGCAAGTCTCACAAAATTCAATGGGACTTCCTTTTGAATAGATATGGGTGGGATTCTGCTAATTATAAAGTATTCTTTATTTTTTATTTTTTCATTTTAACACTACTTGTTTGAACTATAAAGAAAAAAAAAGCTATGCCACCCCCCACTCCCCAATTTTGCATTCATTTCACAAACATAAAAGCAGATAGTCTCTCCAGTCTGCTTTCAATTAAAAGTCATGCTTTTGATTCCTTTTTTGGAGGCAGGCAGTCTGTTTCTAGTCTCTTGCTAAGTAACAAGCATTTAAGTACACAGGGATGTGTGTGCACACACACAGACCATAAATATACTGTTTTTTATTTATTCTGCACCGTGCACCTGTTCGGCTTATTCTAGTTTTTTATTTAGCTGGAGTTTTATCTATTTATTTATCTTTTTTACACTTAGTGCCCTCTAGCTGTGTTGAATTACAGTTCCCATAAGAGTGTTGAGAAATCTGCTCCAGGACATCTCGAAGGAACTATGCTGAATAAAGTGATTTATAGCTTTAACTTGGAAATTTGTAGCCTCTGTCCCTGTGTGCAGATCTGGATATGAGATATTAGGGTGTCATATTAGTTTCATGAATGCATATAAATTTTTGTGTAGTATATTTTATCCTCTTCCCCCTTCCTCCTGTATGAATTTTCTGAAAACCAAGAAACTATTGTAAACAGTCTACTGTCATATAAATAAACAAAGAATTTATTCAAAACTGCTGCCAATCAGTAGCCACTAGGGACTCTTAGAAAAGTGCAATTGACCTTTTTAAGCTGGAATTTGTGAGTGGGGGAATATTATAAAATTTCCATTCAAATTTAATCTGAGCTAACTTCAGCCAAAGTGTGTTAAATTATGTACTAATTTATCTTTTTTTTTTCATGATGTGTATGTCTTGTTGTTCAGTAGCAAGTAAGGTAACCCTATTCTTCAGAATGTGTAGGATGTTTTAATACCAAACAGCCAAGTTTTTCCTCTTTCATGCATATAATGATGAATGTTTGTTGAATGTGCCTGTAAACCAGTTTCTTCAATGCAGCTCTTCATTTGGTTTATACTACAGTCCCCATCTTTATGATTTTTGTGAACATTGTTTGGGCTCATAGAAGTTGCAATCCCAAAAATTTGGAGGATGCCAGGCTGGAAATAACCAGTTTAGATAAAAGGCCTATCAATCTTTTGTGAACATAATTGCCTTCTTGTTTCAGTAACATGGAATGTCATTACATGTTAAACTAATGTGAATCATATAATCTGGCTGGTGTAGTTTATAAATTAATGCTGAGTTTTATAATTAGGTCTACTCAGCAGTCACTACTGGCTTTTGAAGCTTCAATCAAAAGTCATTCAAACATATAACAATGAAAATAATGATTATTCTTTTCCTCCCTCCCTCCCTCTCTCTCTCTCTTTCTCTCTCATACGCATACACACATACTCTCTCTACACACACACACACACTTAATTTAATTGCTTAATTTTAAATGTATCCCACTTTATCTTCAGAAGAAAACCAAAATGGCTATTAGATTTTTCATTAAGATGCTTAAATAAGGCTGCCTAGTTTTGGTAAGGTAGGAATAGCAGTAACTTCTGCATTATTGTCCTGAAAATTGCATAGGCTTGTCCTTAAAATGACCATGTGTTCAACTCAGTTTGGATACTGTAGTATATATTGAATCAATAAAGCCAGTTTCATTTAGATAATATACTTTGAACATAAAATGTGGACTAAGAGAGAAATGGATGTAGCAGATCAAAAGCTTGATAGAAAAAGAAATATTTACCATTCCTTGGAAGGCCAAAAGTGGATTACACAGACTTCCAAGAAATGGACTAAGAGATTTATTGTTGCAAAGAGAGGGGCAGTTATATATATCTTGCATGATGTTTCTTAGCTGAGAAAGGAAAGGATCTGGAAGAGAGGTATGATATTGTGAATCTTTATCTCTTGTCTTTCTCAGATCTTACATAAGTAAATTATTCCCAGTTAAACCCAAAAAGAAATCTAGAAAAAAAGTGGGCGGAGAGACCATTTTTCTCCTGAACTTTTTCTGTTTCCTGAATTTTACTTTCATGCCAAATCATTGTACAGCTAGCCCTTGACTTCCAATCATAACTGAGCCCAAAATTTCTGTTGCTAAGTGAAACATATGTTAAGTGAGTTTTGCCCCAATTTATGACCTCTCTTGTCAAGGTGGTTAAGTGAAACAATGCAATTGTTTGGTGACCTCTCTTGCCAAGGTTTATTTATGACCTCTCTTGCCAAGGTTGTTAAGTGAAACAATGCAATTGTTTGGTAACATAGTTGTTAAGTGAACCTGGCTCTTCCATTAACTTTGGAATGCCCCAGAATATTTTGACCTTAGGGATATTCTAGTAACTTAAATGGGGTGCCTAGTGCCAGTAAAGCTAAACTGAAAACAGGGCACAGAGTGTCACAGTGGGCATTCTAAGGACATGGTTGGTGCCAGACCTGTTTTATTTATCTCTTGAAGGATTGCAGCTTGTTGCTGAGTATTTCCTTATCTGGGAATGTAGGAAGGCACTTTCCCTCCCAAGGCGTATGAATTGGTGGCTCTTGGCTGGATTCTAGGGGGCATTATAAGTAGTAATGCAGCAGGCATCCTTTTTACTTTATTCCTTTGGCTTTGTTGTAGCAAATGCAAGCCTCATCTTGCAGGTGATTTCCTGGGATTTGTGCATTCTCCTTTATTCCATCCTACTGCCTGCTTGCCTGTCTGATGTGCAGAAGGATCATATTCAATAGAGCTAAATTTCTCCATCTTACTACTTTCCTTTTGTCCTTGGACCATAACTCCATTCCTAGGCTGGGCTAGGATGGGATGTGTGGTCAAATACTTCTTAAAAAGATATAAAGCCAGTAATTTAATTTTTTCAGGTAAAGAGCTGCACTCCAGAAAATTAGTGGGGTCAGGTAAAAATCTAAAATTAATGTAAGTGATTATATAAATTTAATGATAACTTCCCATATCTGCACCCCTTCTAGTACTTTTATAATTACAATATGACAGCAAATATTCATACTGATGGTCTCATTATGTATACCTGTAGGATAAAGAATGTATAAGAATGTTAAAGCAGGGTTGTCTAAACTTGGCAACTGTAAGACTTGTGGACTTTAACTCCCACAAGTAGAAGTTGAAGTACACCAGTCTTAAAATTTCACTTCCCCAAATTCTTAGTAGGGCAATGCTAGAAGGTGAGTTTATTTATTATTTATCTGTGTGTGGCTCCCAATGGCTGTAGGAATTGAAATCCACCCATCTGGAACTTGAGAAACTCTGGTTTAAAGAAATTCCTGTTAGAAAGCAGGCTTAAGATCAAGCTTATCCACTTATAAGACACTAACAGAGAAGAAGAAAAAGAACACAGATTGGGCTAACATCTGGTGCCTATTTGATCCCGCACATTGCACGTTTAGCAATAATTAATGTCATTAAAAGTGTAACCCTAAGTTGGATTTGGAACTTTTACTTACAGCTAACATGTGCTGTTATTTTTGTAATTAAAAATCTGGTTCATTTCCCCATAAAGTAAAAACTGGGGCCAAGCAATTGGTAAGGGTTTTTTTTTCTTCATGTTTTTATATGGTTCATTTATAAGAGATCATATTCAAGTTTGTTTAGAAGTACATCTGTTCAGAAAAAACCATATTTTAATAAGTATATAAACAATTGCAGACTTAATATTTATATAGCCCATGGGACTCTTTCTGATTAACTTTTGCTTTTTATATTGATTTAAGTGCAACTTACACTTTCTGGATGCAGTCTTTGATGCTGAGCGCTAGTACTTTGTATGAGCAGAGACGGAAAATAAGCATATTTAATTGAACCTTTTAACAGATTTCCAGAACTTTTTTCTACCAATAAGATTCAATTTATGTCTAAAATAGACCACTGAAGACGGGCTGTTCTAAAAGTTAGGAACTATAGAGAAAAGTGAGTTTGATTGGTTCTAGCTCAACCTTCATAATACAATATTTTTTAACACTGGGACATGTTTTTGTTTGTTTTTAAATTGATAAGTCATTCATTCCCTCTCTTAAAGCCTGAAATAGGCAGATACTATTTTTATGCGGTTGGAGGCTGTATATTTTTCAAATTAAAAATAAGCTTCTAAGATATAGTTTGACATATAGGTAGTCCTCAACATATGATCACAGTTGAATCCAAAACTTTGTGCTATTAAGACAGTTGTTAAGTAATTCCTGCCCCATTTAATGTGCTTTCTTGCCACAGTTGAATCACTGCACTTATTAAGATTGTTCTTCCCCATTGACTTGTCAGAGAGTGGCAAAAGGGGATCACATGACCTCAAGACATTGCAATTGCCGTAAATATGAGTCAGTTGCCAAGGGTCTGAATTTTGATCACATGACCAGGAGGATGCAGCAATGGTCACATTTTTCGGTACTGTTATAACTTTGAACAGTCACTAAAGGAACTGCTGTAAGTCGAGGACTACCTCGACTTTTGTGGAAATAAAAGGAGCAACTTGAAAGAGGTTCATAAGGATTACAAAAAAAATATCTTTCATGTTTATATTTAGAAAAGGAAATTCAAGAGCAAAACCTTGAAAATAAATAATCAAATTAAATCAATCTGTAGGACAGCTTTCTGAAATAAAATATCTATAGAGTGCTTGTACTCTAAGAGGATGCAATGATGACATTACTAGAAAGGGAACTCATGAAATGTTTAAGCTGGGCATGTGCATGCATGTGTATTTAATCCAAATATATATAAGACATACTTGAGTCTTACACACCTATCTCAGATCTTCATTTGTTAAAACAAGCACATAAAAATCAAAACTTTAAAAATTGTGCTGTTAGAACTTGATGATTTGCTGCTGAATTTTGGTTATTGTGATTTTAATGGGTGGGGGAGATCACAACTGGTTTCAGCTAAGCTTTACTACCTCACTTATTTTTGCGAGAATTATATCTAAATGCACACCTATACTTTTTTCTGTACAAAAACTCTTAGGGCAGAAAAGGAACAACTTTGGAGTTTTTGTAAGTTTGATTCTCCCACGAGTACATTATTGTAGCACGACAGAAAAGTGTGTCTTTGTTGGGACTCCATATGTGGCCAGTTTGGGCTTGTTCACTAATAGGGAGGCCTAGACAGAGGCACAAGGTGTGATTTTTTTCATGGCCGTGTTAACATTCTTGCAGTTCTTCTGCTGGATTGGCCAACCTTTATGTGATTTACAAAGACCTTTACAGACCACTAGATTCTCCCCCTTCTTGATTAACAAACTCCCTGTCTTAGTCCAGGCCTCTGTTTCCATGGAGATACATATTTTGTTTAAGAGGGAGGGTTCTCCCCCCCACTCCTTTTAAAACTTGGTATAAATCAAGGCTAGCTTCACTAATGTTAATTGATGCAAGGCATAGTTTTCTAGATTATATTTCAGTTGATGGGTGGTTTTTAAAAATGTTTTATTTGGTTCTCATTTTTAAACAAAGGCTACCATATCTCTGTGACAAAGGGGTGGACTGCTCTGTAGCTTTTAATGGGTTTCTCCAGCCAGAAAGAAAATTAAAGCCTTTTCTGGTGTAGACAAGAAAAGTGACAGCTCTAATTTCCTGTGTCAGCAGCTCTTCAAATGATATAGTGACCCTGTCAGGGGAAAAATGACAACTATAAATATGGTTGATATAAAGTAAAAACCAAGGCAGATCTTAGTCAACACTTAGATGGGAGACCACCAGAAATCAGGGCTTTGTGTAGGACTTCGAAATTGAAAAATCATCCCAGAAGAAAGAAATGACTTCTACAGTATAGCTAAGAAAACCGTTGGAATATATCTAGATAATCTGTATCACTTTAATTATTACCAGTTGGCTAGCAGAATTAGGATGTTTATTTATTTTTATTGTGTTCATTGTATTTTATTGTGTTGTATTGTTTTACATTTGTTTATTATTTTTTTAATTTATATGCTACCTATCTCATTGATAAAGTGACTCTGAGCTATTGTTGCTGATTATCTATATACTCATAAAACTCACCTGTTTTTTGTAACTTTTACTTAGATGAAACAGTATATCATTGGGCAACAATTTTTGAATCAATGCAGGTCAAATGGGCTAACATAAAGAATGTGTCCAAAACTGGGGACCTATTACTCCTATAGGATTGACTTTGGGCATAGTTGTGACTGCTTTGGCACTACTGTACTCCTACAGTCTCACTGTGGCAATCATATACAGTCACATAATTGTGATGGACAATATCCCTGCCTTATTTTCAGCCTTCATTTGGCCACTGTGTCCATATGACTGGCAGTCCAATTGGTGAGCATCAGTTGGCTGCTTCGGAATAGAGGCTATACTTCAAAAGCTCTTAACAGCAGTGAATAGTGAGGGAAGGACAGGGGATAGTGAGACAGGGCTGACTGAGGGACCCTGAGAGAACTTGCTCTGTATTGAGGGACATGGTGTGAGGGGAAACAATACTATTCTATATTTCTATGGAAAGAAAGATGGTCATAGGATGTCAAGTAGTCTATCAAGGCCTTCCTAGCTTGAGTCTGGTGTTGAGGTTCTGCCTATCTCCAATAGTTTCTGCTTGCTCTATAACAGGGCTCCCCAAACTTGGCAACTTTAAAACTTGTGGACTTCAACTGCCAGAATTCTCCAACCAGTAATATAATGTTTATTTTCCCACAAAAAAGTAGAAGGATTTTTTTAAAAATTAAAAAAAAAATTCTCAAATTTTTTATGCGTCAAATTTTGGGTTTTCTCCATTTCCTGCAAAAAGTCTATAAAAGGTTTTCATTTATAGGTGAATTTCTTCAGTGATTTTTCTCTCACAAGGGCTATTAACTTGGCCATAAGAGCTAGTTTTGCCATCTTTCTTAAACATTCCTCTTTTGTGGATATTATACTGTAGGGTCCTTCCTATGCTAAGCATTTAGAGATCTTGCTGTTATCAAACATAACAATAAAACACCATATGATTTTTCCAATGTTTTATCCATACATGCTAACAAAAAAGTTTCTGGTCTGAATTGTAAACACTTTTCATGATTTTTTGAATTACATTACTAATTTCATTCCTATATTGCCTGCTCTTTTGCAAGTCCACCAAAAGTAGCAAAAGTGTTTCAGTATTATACTGCCAGCAACTATTTGGAGATCCATTATACATTTGAGCCAATTTATCTGGAGAAAGGTGCATCATTTTGTAAAAGTTCTCTTGGAGCTTGTAACATAACACAAATCCCTTTATCCATATGTTTTGCCACTTATCAACTGGTATGTTACATTGAACTCTTTTTGATCAAATTATCATACAATTTTTAATTACCGTAGTTCATCTTCTGTTTCCAATTTCAACAAAAGGTTCTAAATGTTAGTAATAACTTTTCATCATTTGTACATAGTTCCATTTCAAAAATAGTTTTATTATATTCAAAATCTAAGTTTCTTATCTTTAAATCTCTCTGGGAGTTGCAAATACAAAAATCACTGGCAATTGGCTTCTAAGGCCAAGTCTTCTCTAGATTTTAATTTGATCTCATCTGTAGAATATTCTAATAAATCAGCATATCTTAACCATTTTTGTCTATTCCTCATTTTCTTTCTACAATATAATACAGAAGATAGTAGGAGATAGAAGTTTACTAGATCTAGAAGGCTACGATTTGAGTTTTGGATGGCATGTATCCATAGTATGATAAAACTAAAGTTAACGAAACCACTTTATTAGGTGAGCCATTTTGAGAATTTGCAACAAATATAAAATGAGATGATGCCCCAAAATACATTTATGGCTTCTTGCCATCTTTACACTTTTGGTCATATTTTCTGCAGTAGCTTCAGTGAAAAAGTGCATAGTGATCTTATTTTATTTTATTCTTATTTATTTTATTTATCTTATTTCTGTAGAGAGAGCAAAAAAAAGCACCTTATTTTTAGTTGGCTCACTCACACAAAAGCACCTTGGCTGAGTTGCAGAATGTGTCAAGGCAGAATTTATTTCAGCCAACTTTAACCAACTTTATTGATCATATGAAATGCTAAGCAATAAATCATAACTGGCAGATTGCAGTGGCTGAATATACTGTTTTTTATGCTTGGTGAGGTTTTGCTTTCATTATGTTTACACAAAGAAAGCAATATCCCATAAGAGCATTAAAAACATTTCCCTGATATGGTGTGGACTGTAACACCCTCATTTTTTTAATTAGGTTATAAATAATGGGATTTGCTGCTGTGCAGTCATCTGACAGAAATGAAATTGGGTCTCTTCCCATGATATCTAAGATTACAAATGGAGTTTCTCTCCAAGTAATCCTTTAGATCAAGAGTCCCCAACCCCTGGGCCACAGCCCATTACTGGGCCTTGAACCATTTGGAACTGGGCCTCGCATGCGTGTGCACGTCCCTACTTGCACAAGCAGTAGACAGGTGTGCAGGTACGCACACTCCATTTGTGCAAATGGCTGGCACACATACCCAATACTTGTGCAAATAGATCTGTGCATATGCTTACCCACTGCGTGTGTAACTTGCCTGCTACTTGCACAGAACCATCACCTCTTCTCCCCTCCCGCCTCCCTGCCAGCCTGCAAAGCTGGATAGGTTGGGAAATTCTGCTTTAAGCCCATGTCCCACTGCACCAATGGATGCAAAGAGGATGTAAAATGGACAAAAAAGCTTGCCATCCGTTGG